>ML120618.1:35440-52655 GCA_003788595.2 Choiromyces venosus 120613-1
TACTTTGCAGGGAAGAAGATGCAAGGTATTGTGGATCCTACGTTTCTTGTGCACATCAATGGCACTATGATCTGCTTGATATGCACCATAATCTGCCATACACTGCATGCATGGCAAACGTGGGATTGGTTCATATCCTCTAGCAGCCCACCAACAAGTCCCTGAGCCAGCCACGCCTGACCCCCCAGGCACCAAACCCTACGCCCACAGGTCAAAGGAGATTGTGCAGACTTCTCCACTGGACTGGTTTGCCATAGTAAGGATTGGCTGCGAAGCTGATGTAATGGGAAACGAATGGAAAGACCAGACGGGTTCGGGCTATGTAGAGGAAGGATTTCTCGTATATAAAGGGGTGTGCTCCCTTATACTCTAATTTCTGCTTCTTATCCTCTTTCTTGATGCAACCTGGTAATTTCCTCAGGACACATGTACTTAGGAATTACAGCCAGGCTTCTTTTACTGCTCCACCCATGACCTTGTGAACCCAGAACAAGAACTCCGGACCCTGACTCTTGGTACAAGTATGCCTAACTCGGACACCACTACCTGCCCCCTTACCTTGATCTGGTACCCCGGTAGTGGTGTGCCTTGGACTACTCGACCCCCCTGACACTACCCATTACACAGAATCATCCAACTGTTCATTCACGACTGGGGCAGCTAACCTGTTACCAACCATGCCAGCCCTTTGGGCCTGGCACAAACAAACTTGGGGTAGGAGCCCTCGGCTGCCCTGGATATGATTTCCTATGGTTTTAGTAAGCTTTCGATAAGATGATTTTGCTAGGTCGCTTGGGATGAGTATGCCTCCATGAAAGATTAGTCACGTTTGGGGTAAGCCAGAATCGTCTGACCGGAAGGGTCAGATTTCTTACCGCGTTTGCTTTATAGTTTTGTACCGCAACGCACTTTTTTTTTTTTTTTTTTTTTTTTTTATCTCATATATTCGTTGTTAAGTACAAGAACCTGCATGGAGCCTTAAGGGCTATGCATCCTCCGTCTCCACTACAACTCCGGTCATTGAAATTTACTTCCTAATCGGGAACGACTCAACACCGAGAAAACATCACGAACTTTCCTTCCTCCCCCCCATCTCGGGGGGGCAGGAGAACATACTTTCCATCTTCTGTTTGCGTTTCGGCATCCCCCCCTTGCTTCCCTCTTGAGGTCTACCCTCCTGAGGATGTTCTTTCCTCGCCATCATCACTCCACGATGTTGGCTCTTCCCCTTACCCCGCTTTTGCTTTGCCTCGCTTAGCGATCGCTACGGTCGGGTTTTTTCATTCGGTCTTTCTACAGACGGCCGGGAACACAGTTCGCAGTAGGAGGAAACTTGTCAACAGGCCACGGTCGATTTCTCCACTCTCCTCTTTGGCAGGAGGCTGCCTAGTCAGACACGCACGCGAATCCGATAGTACGTCCCGCCGAGTGAACACTCCCCTCCTCTCTTCCCCCTTGGACGATCGGCTGGCACCCTACTGCTGCTCTTTCCTCGCCTTCCTGCCCCTGGGATCCTTTCCAGAAGTGACGCTATCTCTCCTATCACAAGGGACTACATGAGAGACGCGGTAATACGGTCGGTTGGCTACTTAGCTGGTACCTTACTACCACCCCAAGCCGGGTTCCGAGGTCCTTCTCTCCCCCGCACCCTCACCACCCACTCCTGCCTCAAGGGGTCTACCCCCTATGGCCCATACTTCTGGCTCCCCCTCGGGGACTCAACACCTAGCCTGCTCCGGCCTCGCGTTTCGCCTGGCCTCAGCCAAGGTCGACCTGTTCGGCCTTCAACCCACAGCCACCACCCAGGGAACACCTTCGCTGTCCGCCGTCCCCTCGGCGTCGATCGGCTAAGACCTGGGCCACTCAGTTTTGCCGACCTTTGTCGGCTACTTCCCTACCCGGGGCCTAGTCCCCGCCTCCCTCAGCCGGGGCAGGCCTGGTCCCCACCCTTCCTTACTTTTGGGCCGCTTTTGTAGTTGTCCGTTTCTTTCCTTTATTTTATTTTTCTTTCCTAGCTGTATGTTTTCTCGGGTTCGCTTGGGGTTTCATATGTTCTTTTTTAGCTTTATGTTTTTCTTAGGTTCGCTTAGGGATTTCATAAGTTTCTTTCCTTTTGGATTAGTCACCGTGAGTGGTGCGTACGACATTACGTCGGAATGGGGATCGGGGCCGAGATTTCTTTTGTTTTTTGCGTTTGCTTTATGGTTTTGTTTTTGTCATAGCCCTTACGGCTTTTTTTTTTTTTTTTTTTTTTTTTTTTTTTAACTCATGAGTTCGTTGTTAATTGTTAAGGTACAAGAATCTGTGTGGAGCCGTAAGGGCTATGACAAAAACAAAACCATAAACCAAACGCAAAAAACAAAAGAAATCTCTGCCCCGATCCCCAATCCGACGTAATGTCGTACGCACCACTCACGGTGACTAATCCAAAAGGAAAGAAACTTATGAAATCCCTAAGCGAACCTAAGAAAAACATAAAGCTAAAAAAGAACATATGAAACCCCAAGCGAACCCGAGAAAACATACAGCTAGGAAAGAAAAATAAAAATAAAATAAAGGAAAGAAACGGACAACTACAAAAGCGGCCCAAAAGTAAGGAAGGGTGGGGACCAGGCCTGCCCCAGCTGAGGGAGGCGGGAACTAGGCCCCGGGTAGGGAAGTAGCCGACAAAGGTCGGCAAAACTGAGTGGCCCAGGTCTTAGCCTATCGACGCCGAGGGGACGGCAGACAGCGAAGGTGTTCCCTGGGTGGTGGCTGTGGGTTGAGGGCCGAACAGGTCGACCTTGGCTGAGGCCAGGCGAAGCGTGAGGCCGGAGCAAGCTAGGTGTTGAGTCCCCGAGGGGGAGCCAGAAGTATGGGCCATAGGGGGTAGACCCCTTGAGGCAGGAGTGGGCGGTGAGGGTGCGGGGGAGAAGAACCCCGGAACCCGGCTTGGGGTGGTAGTAAGGTACCAGCTAAGTAGCCAACCGACCGTATTACCGCGTCTCTCATGTAGTCCCTTGTGATAGGAGAGATAGCGTCACTTCTGGAAAGGATCCCAGGGGCAGGAAGGCGAGGAAAGAGCAGCAGTAGGGTGCCAGCCGATCGTCCAAGGGGAAAGAGAGGAGGGGAGTGTTCACTCGGCGGGACGTACTATCGGATTCGCGTGCGTGTCTGACTAGGCAGCCTCCTGCCAAAGAGGAGAGTGGAGAAATCGACCGTGGCCTGTTGACAAGTTTCCTCCTACTGCGAACTGTGTTCCCGGCCGTCTGTAGAAAGACCGAATGAAAAAACCCGACCGTAGCGATCGCTAAGCGAGGCAAAGCAAAAGCGGGGAAAGGGGAGAACCAACATCGTGGAGGGATGATGGCAAGGAAAGAACATCCTCAGGAGGGTAGACCTCAAGAGGGAAGCAAGGGGGGGATGCCGAAACGCAAGCAGAAGATGGAAAGGATGTTCTCCTGCCCCCCCCGAGATGGGGGGGAGGAAGGAAAGTTCGTGATGTTTTCTCGGTGTTGAGTCGTTCCCGATTAGGAAGTAAATTTCAATGACCGGAGTTGTAGTGGAGACGGAGGATGGATAGCCCTTAAGGCTCCATGCAGGTTCTTGTACTTAACAACGAATATATGAGATAAAAATAAAAAAATAAAAAAAAAGCCTTAAGGGCTATGACGAAAACAAAACTATAAGCCAAACCCGGTAACAAAAGAAATCTTGGCCCCTATCTCCCGGTCAGACGATTCCGTCCCTGCACCCCAAATGGTGACTAATCTAACTAGTAAAGAAAAATAACATCCTGAGCGGACCTAGAAAAATCATAATAAAGGAAAGCTAACTAAAACGAAAGGAAAGTAAAAAAGGAAGGGCAGCCAAAGGTGGTCCTATCCAGGGTCCGGAGAGGTTGAAGGTGGTGCCAGGCCCCGAAGGGCTGGCATGGAGGGAGGGAAGCCTGTTCCCATGGCTTTGATGTAGCTGGCGTGGGTGAGCATGAGCTCAGCCGATGCCCAAATTGGGGAGTCCTGGCCTATGTCTTCGACCCCAGGGAGATGGAGTAGTCGGAGTTCGGCCCTGGCGGGACAGGTGAGGACAGCGTGGTCCAGGGATTCATCCTGTTCCTCACAGAATGGGCATGTTTTGGAGGCCTCGGGGTCCTCCCAGGTTGTGTGGGCTGCCAGGTAACTCTTCCCGGCCCTGATCTGGTGTATCCGGCCAGCCACAAACTTGTCGAGCCCCATGAAGGCGTGAGGCTTGAGGGATGGCTGGCAGGGATAGTAGGTGGGTGGAGGCGACTGGAGGGCCCAGTCCTGGAGGAGGAGTTCGCGCAGCTTTGCCTTGACCTGGGCGTACGGTGTGGTGGCCGGGCTGTCTGGCGGGACTAGCTCGGGTACTAAATGGGGGGCAGCGAGCGGAAACGAGCCGAGCCTACGGAGATAGCCCTTTTGGCTTTTTCTTTTCTTTTTTTTTTTTTTTAAATCATGAGTTCGTTGTTAAGGTACAAGAATCTGTGTGGAGCCTTAAGGGCTATGCATCTTCCGTCTCCGCTACACCTCCAGTCATTGAAATTTATTACCTATTTGGGAACGACTCAACACCACGACTGAGAGCGAAATCATCACCACTTTTTCTCTCCTCCCCCCCGCCTAGGGGGGGCCAGGAAGAACACTTTCCATCACCTGCTTGCATTTCGGCATCCCCACCTTGCTTCCCTCTTGAGGTCTACCCTCCTGAGGATGTCCTGTCCTTCCTCCCAGCATCTCACGATGTTGGTTACCTCCCTTACCCCGCTTTCGCTTTGCTTCGCTTAGTGAACCCCACGGTCCGGGTTTTTCATTCGGTCTTTCTACAGACGGCCGGGAACACAGTTAGCAGTAGGAGAAAACCCTTTAACAGGCCACGGTCGATTTCTCCATTCTCCTTTTACGCAGGGGGCTGCCTTGTCAGACACGAACGCGATAACCGATAGTACGTCCCGCCGAGTGAACACTCCCCTCTTAGACCACCCCCCTCCGGATCGGCTGGCACCCTACTGCCCCCCCCTATCCACCTCTTCGATGCCTTCCTACCACTGGGATCCCCTCCAGAAGTGACGCCTTCTCTCATATCACAAGAGACTACGGGAGAGACGCGGTAATACGGTCGGTCGGCTTCGAACCTACTCTAGCTGGTATCTCACTACCATCCTTCCTCCCCTTTTGGCTGGCATCCACGAACTGCCAACTCCACCCCCTCTATTCAGGCGGGCTTCTGGGGTTCCTCACTTCTGCCACACCCCTATCAGGTGCCTGGCTCCCTCTCGACCCCCTGGCACGGGCTGCGGCCCACGGATACTATTATCCAACTTTGCCGGGGCTGGCTGCAACATTGCCGGTTTGGTTTTCCTTAGGTTTTGGGGGTTAGGATTTTTCTTGTTAGGTGCACTGTTGGGATTTTGGTTTTCCTAGTTTTTGCGCGATTTTGGTGGGATTTCATACTTTTGTAGTTTACAGGAGTGGTCGCTTGTTAGGATAGTTTTTTCGACCAGGTCTTCGGGCCATGGTTTTTCTGTAGCTTTCCGGGATCTGGCCCGGGTTGGAGGTTTTTTACATGTTAGCCCTCCAGGCTCCGTGCGGATTTTTGCACCTTAAACAAAATAAAATTAGATAAAAAAATAAAAAATAAAAAAATTAAAAATTAAAAAATAAAAAAAAAAGCCTTAAGGGCTATGCATCCTCCGTCTCCTCTACAACTCCGGTCATTGAAAATTACTTCCTATTTGGGAACGACTCAACACCGAGAAAACATCACGAACTTTTCTTCCTCCCCCCCATCTCGGGGGGGCAGGAGAACATACCTTCCATCTCTTGTTTGCATTTCGGCATCCCACCATTGCTTCCCTCTTGAGGTCTACCCTCGTGAGGATGTCCTTTCCCTGCCTTCGTCATTCCACGATGTTGGCCCTTCCCCTTACCCCGCTTTTGCTCTGCCTCACTTAGCAATCGCTACGGTCGGGTTTTTTCATTTTCGAGTGAACACTCCCCTCCTCTCTTCCCCTTTGGATGATCGGCTTGCACCCTACTGCTACCTTCCCCTTGCCTTCCTGCCTCTGGGATCCTTTCCAGAAGTGACGCTATCTCTCCTATCACAAGGGACTACATGAGAGATGCAGTAATATGGTCGGTTGGCTACTTAGCTGGTACCTTACTACCACCCCACCTGTGCCTTGAGATGTTTTGTCTCCCATGCCTCCAGCCTCGGACACAACCCCTTTTCTGTTGGGGATAAGCATCCTTTCGCCTGACCCCCAACTTCCACAACCCTCAGTACTGTCTCGAGACAGTTGTTCCAATCCTACCCTCTCTGTCATCACTTTGCGATGACAACATCTATCGGCTTCAGCCACTGCACTCTGGCCTCTTGGGAATGCAGGCCAGGACACCACTGGCCATGGACGCGTCTCCGGCTCCCAATACTCGCCCGCTTCTACCATCCTTCCCGATTCCGGTCCTCTATACCGGTTTCTTTCTACCAACCTCCTCCCGAACCCTTTCGTCTCGGGTACCTCCCCTGCTTGGCCCCACCCGCCTAGTGGGAACATTGGGTGGCCTCGGCTGCCTACTCCCCCCCTCATCGGTTTGCCTAGTTGCAGACCCTAACCTCCCCTTTCTGCCCTACGACTACCCTCGCAGAGCCTTCCAATCTTTTCACCCATGCCTTTCAGCGTTGGGCATTTACACTCCAATTTCCACTTTTACTTTGCTTCACTTCGCTTAGCACCTGCAGCCACGGCTTTTGCTGTCCGCGATCCAACTACACCTAGCGCCTAGGTCAACCTCCACTGTCTCCCCGGTGCCGGTAGAACCAGCCTAGCACTACACACGTCAACCCCCATGGTCTTCCCACGGTGGCTACATTCCTCCAGAGGCTTGCCTCTAACTGACCTTTTTTGGGGCCCTCTGTGGGGGCTTTCCTGTACTTTCCTTTATTTTATTTTTTTTTTCTTCCTTTATGTTTTTCTTAGGTTCGCTTAGGGATTTCATAAGTTTCTTTCCTTCATGATTAGTCACCGTAGGCGGTGCATATGACTTTATGTCGGATGGGAGATTGGGGCCGAGATTTCTTTTGTTTTTTGTTTTGGAATTAAGGTTTTGTTTTCGTCATAGCCCTTACGGCTGTTACAAACCTAGCGCGGAAAAGGGTTTTCACATGACTCATAGTTATGAGGTCATAGGTTTGTAATGTTTTCGCACACATGACCAATTAGGTCATGTGAGTTTCACACATGACTCGCACTTGCGAGTCATAGTTAGTATATTTGATTTAATTGCGCAATAACTTGTTTAAAAGTTATTAGTTAATTTTGCGCACATGACTTATTTAGAAGTCATGTGAGTTTCGCACAGGACCAATTTATGGTCATGTGATTATTATGTTATGTGAATATATGAGTCACAGTTGTGACTCATAAATAGTTATTGATTTGTAAGTGGGTTGGGGGAAGGACTATATAAGGAGGAGGATACGACATAGTAGTTAGTTCTTCACGCAACCATCTAAGTTATTTCCTAGATATAACTTTACGACTTTATGAATATAAAACATCTTTACTCTCTTTACTCATAAGTGCGATTACGAGAATTTAGTCTTGGGAAGACTAATACAAATACGAGAACTTAGTCTTAGGAAGACTAAGTAAAAGACACGAACTTAGTCTTAGGAAGATTAAGTAAAGAATAAATACGACTCTGAGTATTTACCCCCTTCTAGTACAATAAGATAATAGTCATTTATCATAGTTGCCTGTTGCACGGTTATATAATAGGAGTGATTGTATAGGCAATCCTAACAACGGCTCAATACGCGTTCTTGTACCTTAACAATGAATACATGAGATAAAAAAAAAAAAAAAAAAAGAAAAGCCTTAAGGGCTATGCACGCTCCGTGCCCTTTACTTTCCTCATTCTTAAAAAATTACCGCATTCGGCCACCCCAAAACTCCAAACTTTTGGGTGGCAACCACCTCGACACACCAAATTTTGCTTCCCACTTAGGCTTCACCTATAAGCGAACCCACCCCAACCCCACTCAGGTCAGCCGCCATGGCAGACTCTAGGTCCTCCTCCCAAGCCTCCAAGCGCTCTCACCCCTATGCCCGTGGAGAGCGTTCCACCGACACTGATCCTCCGCCTGAGGGTGCTCCCTCCGGAACAACCACCACGGCTCTCCTCGACCCGAACCTCCCCCTTCTTCAAGACCTCTGCAACGAGGTTTTCCCTCAGATCATCCTCGACCCCGAGTCCATCCCCCCCCTCTCTGATGACAGGCTTCACGACCTTTCGACTGGAGAAGCCTTCATGATTCCCCTCCTCTGCAAGATCCTCCAAGGCGTTGGCCACCTAGGCAACCGTATAGCCAGGCTGGAGAGCAGACCCGAACCCACTGCCCCCCCCCAACCTGAGGGCCCCCGAGGCCCCCAGCCCACTGAGTTTGCGGCCCTCAAGGCCTCCTTCGAAGACCTCTCCCTGCGAGTCATGGCCCAGGCCAGCGCCCCCTCCCACCAGCCTCCCCCTCCTGTCCCAAACCGCTCCAGGCCCTCGCAGCCCCAGCGCCAACCCCCCCCCGCTGCGCCACATGCGTCAGCCCCGGCAGCCACTAGTGGCTTTGACTGGGACATCCCCAAATACGACTCTGTACTCAAGCAGTGGTACGGCGACCCCAAGGCCTGGGCGGTTAAGTTTCCGAGGTCCTGGGAAGCCGAGGAATACCGCAAGGGCAAGTACGATCTCTCAACCTTCCTCCCCGGTACAGAACACCCCAACTGCAAGAAGGAGACGTCCCGCCAACCCCTGCCAGCCACATATGCTTCTGCCGCAGCACAACCTGCGAGTGGAGGGAAGTCAAAGAAAGGCAAGAAGACTGCCTCGGCCACTCAAGTCGCGTCGTCCAACGCGGAGGCCCCCAGGTCCAAGGGCCCCTCCCCGTTGCCACTGGCCGAGCGTCGTTTCTTCGCCCCCCGTGAGAACCCCCACCCCCATGCTGACCCGCAGAGCCTAGCCGCCACCGCCCCCGACATCGCAGCCTCCGTCCTCCGAGAGGCTAACTGCCCCTTCCCCCTCAGCTTTACGGCATCTGTGAACGAAAGAGGATCGCTCACTCTCCTGGCCAAGAACCTGTTTACTCCGGCCACAGCATACTCCCCCTACTACGAGGCCCTGGCTGCCAAGTTCAACCAGGTCACCCCAGTTGGAAACAGCCCATTTCGCGCCTTCTGCCCAGCTCCCAACGAGGTTCAGCTGGCCATTCACAGCCTCCCCCTCCAATACCTCCCTGTTGATAATGAAAGACTTTGCACTGACCTCCTCCCCTCCATCCGCAACGCGGCGGATGTGACAATCTTCAGCGCTCGCTTTTTACAGCCCGACCCCGAGAAAAGGGCTACCAAGAAGACATCTTCCGTTATAGTTTCGGTTGCCCCTGCTGACGTAGACAGGATTGGCACCAATATCTTCCTTTTTTCCAAGTCCCGAACTATCGAGAGGGCACACTCCTCTAACCGATTTACGCAGTGCCGGAAGTGCTGGAAATTCGGTCACTCCTCCCCGGCCTGCAAGGCCACACACAACACTTGTCCCCTCTGCTCTGCCAACCACTTGCGCTCAGCCCACCGCTGCGGCAACCCCACCTGTCCAAGGATGGGCAACATGAAGGCGGTCCCGGAATGCTGCCCTGCCTCGACCCTACGATGCCCCAATTGCAGGGGCCCCCACACAGCCACGCACCCCGACTGCCCAGCCAGGCCCTCCAGGACAGACCACACTAACCCCCCCGCGCAAGAGGGGGACAAGATGGAAACAACCGAGGACCCCGCCCCGGCCCAAGTCCCCATGCCGGTAACCCCCCCAGCAGCGCCTCCCCAAGAGGAAGAAACCCCCAGACCTGTCCCCTACGTTCCCGGCTTCCTTCAAGGTAGGGCCCCTAGTGCCCCCCCGGCTTCCACCTTTCTAGGAAGAAGCCTCTTTGATACCCCCAATGCTCCCCCCCATAGCGGCCCCTTCGCCGCACCCCAACCCAGACATGTCGGCCCCCCTCCCGTTTGGGCCAAGGTTGTCCCCCCTTCTTCTCCTGATCCCCTTTCCCAATGAGTGATACGCCCGACAGCGCCACTCTGCCCATAGGGCCCCACACTCCTTCCACCTTCAAAAGACTCTCCTTTGCCCAACATAACTGCTTGGGAAGCTGGGATGTTTTTCTTTCCTTATTCAATAGTTTTAAATCTCTGCCACTGCCCCCTCATATAGTCCTCCTTCAGGACCCCCCTGTTTTTCGCAATCGCCTTCCTAGTTTTGCCTTTTATAAGGCCTTTGCACCTCCCCCCTCCAATAGCAAGCCCCCCAGGGTTGCCACTTATGTTTCCTTTAACTTTCAGCAGGGTGCTTCTATCCTGCCTTGTTTTTTTGACAGCCCTGACTTAATGGCCTTGGATGTGTTTTCCCCCACTAGCTTATTTAACGACTCATTCACACAGCTTAGGCTCTACAATGCCTACTCCACAGTGGGACCAATGGGCGTTCGCTCGGTCCCCCCTCCCGATCTCTTCCGAGACCACCCCTTCCCTACCCTGGTAGCTGGGGACTTTAACCTCCACCACCCCTCAACAGACCCCCTCCGCACTATGTCTCCCCAAGAATACGTGGCCTCCTCCCCCTACTTTGGACTAGCCAATGAGCTTCACTTCTCCCTACTCAACACTCCTGGAGTATTCACCCGTTTCCCATTCGATGCCTCCACCAGGCCGGGAGTCCTGGACCTTGCTTTCGCTAACCGCTCCCTCTACCCCTACTTTGCCGACTGGAAAACTGATCTGCCAGCGACCGGTTCTGACCACCTCGCCATCACGACCAACTTCTCCACCCCTCTCCTGAAACCACCTCCCCCCTCCCCTGATTGGGGGAAAACTGACTGGGCAACCCTCCTACCGCTGCTGCAGGAATGGTCTATTCCCCCACCACCACCCAGCCCCACCGACCTAGCAATGGACACCTGGCTGGACCACCATCTCACGACGCTCACCACCCTCCTCTGATCACACACTCCCTCCAAGAGACCATCGGTACACGCCAAACCGTGGTGGTCACCAGAGCTTTCCCACCTGCGGCAGGCCTACAACGCCGCCGCACGCACCCACTGCAGGAACCGCTCTGCCCCCTCCCTCTCCGAGTCTAAAATCAGGCGCAACGCCTACTTCAAGGCCATCAGGAAGGCTAAGACTACCCACTGGAAGACCTTCCTAGCAGGGATCACAACCACCATGGTTTGGGACGCCAAGAGGCTTGCCTCTGGCCGCCCCACGGAACGATTTCCCACCCTACCTGATGCGACAACCCCTATGGAACTCAACTCCTCCCTCCTCAACCACTTCTTCCCTCCAAAACCTCCCTCTCCAAGTGCCGGCTGGCTAAAACAACATGACGACTGCCCCCTCCTCCCCGAAGAAATCTCACGAGCTCTCGCCAAATCATCCTCCTCCTCAGCCCCTGGTCCCGACCAGATTCCCTACGGAGTCTGGAAGGAAGTGAACAGGGCCAATCCGAGCATCCTCCTCAACCTTCTTTCTCCCCTCCTCCTACACGGCTACCACCCTTCCTCCCTAAAAAGACCTAATGGGGTCGTCCTCCCGAAACCTGGCAAGCCCGACTACTCATCCCCAGCCTCCTTTCGCATCATCGTGCTTCTTGAGACGGCATCAAAGATCCTGGAACGAATAGTCGCTACCCGCCTTTCCCTCATCGCGCGGTCTGTCGGCCTGATCAACCCCAACCAATGCGGCTCCCTGTCCGGCCTTTTGACTTTCGACGCCTCAGCCTCCCTGATCCACGAAGTCTGCTCCTGTCAGCGTCTGGGCGCCAAGGTCTCTACCCTTTTCCTGGACATCAAGGGCTGCTTCGACAATATTTCTTCCTTTAACCTTTCTCAGATTTTAGTCAAGCGTGGGGTGCCTAGGTATCTTGTGTCTTGGGTTCTTTCCTTTCTCTCTAACCGTCAGTGCAAGCTCCTTTTCCAGGGAGCCCCTGGCGTTTACTGTCCTGTTCAAGTTGGAGCCCCTCAAGGCTCTCCTGTCTCTCCTTTGTTGTTTTTGATTTATGCTTCCGGTTTACATATTTCAATACCTCGTTCAATTATTTTTTCTTATGTTGATGATTTCTCTGTTACTGTTTCTTCTGCTTCTTACAGGGGGAATATCAGGGCTCTTCAGCGTCTTTTTTCTTTACTTTCTAACAGGGCAGCCAGGATCGGCATGTCCTTTTCCATTCCGAAAACAGAGCTTATCCACTGGCGAACCGAAAAAGACCGGTCGCTAATCTCCAACGCCCCCATCGCCCTCAGCGGCATGAGATTTCATCCCTCCAGGGTAGTTCGCTGGCTTGGCTACTGGTTCACCCCCTCCCTGGAGACCACCACTCACTTTCTTAGGAGGCTCACCCTTGCACAAGGCGCCTTTTCAACCGTCAGGCAACTCTCCCCTCCAGGAGCAGGCATGCCTCCGTATGCCTGCCACCGACTGGCCTCAGGGCTTATCCTTCCTATCCTGGCCTACGGTGCCGACCTGCTCATCCCGACAGCAGGCATCTTGGAGAAGATGTCTGTCTTCTGGAACCAGGTCCTACGCTGGGTCACCAACTGCTTCCGGGCGACCCCCACCACAATTCTGGCCTGCGAGGCCTGCCTTCCTCCCCTCTCAATACTGTTTAAACACAAGCGAAGGATGGCTGCCCTAAGGCTGGCCTGCTCCTCGCCAACCATCAACCCAGCGGCGGCTAGACTGCCCCCCTCTTTCCCCATCACAGACTCCTCACAGACCAG
This sequence comes from Choiromyces venosus 120613-1, assembly GCA_003788595.2. Taxonomy (NCBI): domain Eukaryota; kingdom Fungi; phylum Ascomycota; class Pezizomycetes; order Pezizales; family Tuberaceae; genus Choiromyces; species Choiromyces venosus. The sequence continues at coordinate 48,257 of ML120618.1, forward strand.
GCGCTCGACCAGGAACCCGGTCCTAGCGGGGAGGAAAACAAACTGCATCCCTCTCCCCTGGAACGCATATAAGGCCTCGGCACCGACCAGGAGACACCTCCCCATTGACGGCCTCTGCCACGCTCTCCTTCCAACTGTCCGTAACCTGGGATCCTTTCCGCTAGCGGCCCCTCACCTCCTCCCTGAACTACCCCCTCCGGAACAACCGGGGACAAAGCCCTACAAGCAGATTAAGGGCGAACTCCGAGCCACACTCATCGAGGACTGGACCTTACAGTCACCCCCCCCACTCTACTACAAGTACAGACCGTCCCTTCGGCCCCACGCTTTCATGGGCCTGGACAAGTTTGTAGCTGGTAGGATCCATCAGATGCGTGCCGGAAAGAGTTACCTGGCTGCGCACACCACCTGGGAGGACCCTGAGGCCCCAACCACATGCCCATTCTGCGAGGAACAGGACAAGAGCCTAGACCACGCGATACTACACTGCCCTCCCAAGGCCGAAGCTCGCCTCCTCCATCTCCCTGGAGTTGACGACATCGGCCCGGAGTCTTCCCTCTGGACGACCGCGGAACTCGCGCTCGGGTTGTCCAACTACATCAAGGCTATGGGAACAGGTTTTCCCCCTACCATGCCAGCCCTCCGGGCACCGGCATCAAACACAAACACACCGGACCCTGGATAGGACCGCCCCTGGCTGCCCTGCCACTTTACTTTCCTATTATTTCAATTAGCTTTCATTACGGTATGAGTGTTTTGGGCGCATTAGCTTAGGATTTCATACGCTTCTTTACTAGCTAGATTAGTCACCGTTTGGGGTGCAGCGTCAGGATTGACATTTGGGAGATCGGGGCCGAGAGTTTCTTTTGTTACCGCACTTGATTTACAGTTTTGTTTTTGCCATAGCCCTTACGGCTTTTTTTTTCTTTTCTTTTTTTTTTTTTTTAAATCATGAGTTCGTTGTTAAGTACAAGAATCTGTGTGGAGCCTTAAGGGCTATGACAAAAACAAAACTATAAGCCAAAACGCGGTAACAAAAGAAATCTCGGCCCCAGTCTCCCGGTCAGACGATTCCGTCTCTGCACCCCAAACGGTGACTAGTCTAGCTAGTAAAGAAAAATAACATCCTAGGCGAACCTAGAAAAATCATAATAAAGGAAAGCTAACTAAAACGGTAGGAAAGTAAAAAAGGCAGGGCAGCCAGAGGCGGTCCTATCCAGGGTCCGGGGAAGTTGTAGTTGGCGCTGGACCCCGAAGGGCCGGCATGGTTGGTCGGAAGCCTGTTCCCGTTGCTTTGATGTAGCTGGCGAGGGCGAGCATAAGCTCGGCCGATGCCCAAATTGGGGAGTCCTGGCCTATGTCTTCGACCCCAGGGAGATGGAGTTGTCGGAGGTCAGCCCTGGCGGGGCAGGTAAGAATTGCGTGGTCCAGAGTCTCGTCTTGTTCCTCACAGTAGGGGCAGGTTTTGGGGGCCTCGGGGTCCTCCCAGGTTGTGTGGGCAGCCAGGTAGCTCTTCCCGGCTCTGATTTGATGTATCCGCCCAGCCACGAACTTGTCCAGGCCCATGAAAGCGTGGGGCCTGAGAGATGGCTGATAGCGGTAGTAGGTTGGTGGTGGAAACTGGAGGGCCCAGTCCTGAAGCAGGAGCTTCCGCAGATCTGCCTTGACCTGGGCGTAGGGGATGGTGCCCGGGTAGTCTGGAGGGACCAATTCGGGAACAAGGTGGGGAGCAGCGAGCGGAAAGGAGCCAAGCCCACGGATTATTGGGAGGAGAGAGTGGCAGAGGGCGTCTATCGGGAGGTGTCTCCTCATCGGAGCGTCCGCCTTGTATTTGTCCCAGGGGAGGGGAATGCAGTTCATCCTCCTTCCCGCAAGCACTGGGTCCCTGGTGGCACATCGGGTGTTGGAGGAGTCCGCTATTGGAAGGGTTGGTGGCAGCCTAGCAGCCGCCGGGTTGATGGTCGGGGACGAGCAAGCCAGCCTGAAGGCGTCCATTCTTCTCCTGTGTTTGAGGATAGCTGGAAATGGGGGAAGGCAGGCCTCGCAGGCCAATATGGTTGTTGGTGTTGCCCGAAAGCAGTTGGTGACCCATCTGAGAACCTGGTTCCAAAACGCGGACATCTTGTCAGACGTGACCACCGTTGGTTGAAAGAGGTCTGCCCTGTAGGACAGGATCGGGAGGATAAGGCCTAAGGCCAGCCTGTGGCATGTGTAAGGGGCCATTCCGGCGCCAGGGGGAGAGAGTTGGCGGACAGTCGCGAAAGCAGTCTGTGCCAGATTGAGCCTCCTGAGGAAGTGGGTTGTTGTTTCCAGGGTCGGGGTGAACCAGTAGCCGAGCCAGCAGATGACCCTGGAGGGTTGAAATACCATGCCGTTTAGGGCTATGGGGGAGTTGGAGATAACCGACCGGTCCTTTTGGGTGCGCCAGTGGATAAGCTCTGTCTTTGGTATGGAAAAGGACACGCCGATCCTGGCTGCCCTGTTAGAAAGTAAAGAAAAAATATGCTGAAGAGCCCTGATATTCCCCCTGTAAGAAGCAGAAGAAACAGTAACGGAAATATCATCAACATATGAAAAAATTATCGAACGACGTATTGAAATATGTAAGCCCGAAACATAAATCAAAAACAACAAAGGAGAGACAGGAGAGCCCTGAGGGGCTCCAACTTGAACCGAACAAAAAACGCCAGGGGCTCCCTGGAAAAGGAGCTTGCACTGACGGTTAGAAAGAAATGAACGAACCCAAGACACGAGGTACCTAGGCACCCCACGCTTGACCAAAATTTGAGAAAGAATAGAAGCGGAAATATGATCGAAGCCACCCTTGATGTCCAGGAAAAGAGTAGAGACCTTAGTTCCTGGGCGCTGGCGGGAGCGGACTTCGTGAACGAGGGAAGCTGTGGCGTCGGAGGTCGAGAGGCCGGAGAGGGAGCCGCACTGGTTAGGGTTGATTAGACCGACTGACCTTGCGATGAGGGAGAGGCGAGTGGCGACAATTCTTTCCAGGATTTTGGAAACAGTCTCTAGGAGAACGATAATCCTGAAAGAAGCTGGGGAGGAGTAGTCAGGTTTCCCTGGTTTCGGAAGCACGATCCCGTTGGCCCTTTTGAGGTGGGTGGGGTGGTATCCGTGGGAGAGGAGAGGAGAGAGGAGGTCGAGGAGGATTTTGGGATTGGCCCGATTCACATCCTTCCAGACCCCATAGGGAATCTGGTCGGGACCTGGGGCTGAGGAGGAGGAGGATTTGGCGAGAGCTGGTGAGATTTCTTCGGGAAGGAGGGGGCAGTCGTCGTGTGGCTTGAGCCAGCCAGCGGTTGGTGAGGTAGGTTTTGGAGGAAAGAAGTGGTTGAGGAGGGATGAGTTGATTTCTGTCAGGGTTTCGGCACCTGGGAAAGAGGGAAACCTGTCGGTTGGCCTGCCTGAGGCCATTCTCTTGGCACCCCAAACCGTGGTGGTTGTACCTCCAGCGAGGAATGTTTTGTAGTGTGAGGGCTTGGCCTTTCGGATTGCTCTAAAGTAGGCGTTCCGTCTGGTCTTGGCATAGCCCTTACGGCTTTTTTCTTTTTTTTCTTTTTTTTTTTTAAATCAAATTTTATTTCGTTTAAAGGTACAAAAACCATATACAGCTTGCCCAAAAAAGTAAACCAGAAAGATGTCTGCCGGCCCTTGTGTCAATCGTCATCCTCTTTTGTAAAGTTGTCCGGTGCCAGCTAAAGAGGTGAGAGGAAAATGAGTCCTCCGACGGAACAGTCTGTGCTTGCGCTATTGGCTATCATGCAGGGTGGCCCACTTGTGAGGGGAGAATCTGGAGGGGGGGGAGGTCTAGCCGACCGTGGGATGACGGTGGGGGATAGGAGGAGAAGCAGCGGAAGGGGGGTGACCCTAGGGGAGGTCTTCACTGCGGTAGAGAGTATAGTGTTCCCTGATGTGCTCTCTGCGCCATTATGCCAACCAGCCGAAGCTTAGATGAAATCGACCATGGAATGATGGTAGGTAGGTGAGTAGGAACCGACCGTGGGATGACGGTTGAGGTGGGGGAGACAGGTCCGCCCGAGAACCCCAAGGAGCGAAGACGGTGTGGGGGGAAGTCCACGGACCGAGAAAACGGGGGAAACGAAGCCCGGAAAAGCGGGTTCCTATGTAAATAGGCTGAAAACGACCCCGACCGACGTTGTAACGGCCACACCAAAAGGTATCCATGCCCAACCCTAAAGAAGCAATACCCAAAACAGCCTCCCAAACCAAAAGAAACCCGACGCGCCGAAACCACCCTAGACTTCATCAAATGCCCTCCCAGCGAACAATCCTATCAAAAAAGCTGGTCCAGAAACTAGTACCAAAAAGACATCGAAAGGCCCCGGGCCAGGCCCCACCTCCAAGAAACGGCAGTATCGAGACG
>ML120619.1:7832-71861 GCA_003788595.2 Choiromyces venosus 120613-1
AAGTAAGCTATGCAGTTGACATCCAAGTATTTGCTGAGTGCATTGTTAACCCATCGTTGGAAGATTGCTGGTGCATTTGCTAATCCAAATGGCATGACCATATATTCATATAGTCCGTATCGTGTCCTAAATGCTGTCTTCCATTCGTCTCCCTTGGATATCCGTATGTGTTGATATGCATCCTTGATGTCGAGTTTGGTGAAGTATTTCGCCGTTTGCAACCGATCCAAGGCTTCTCTTATCAATGGTAACGGGTATCTATCTTTCTTTGATACTGCATTTAGGCCTCTGTAATCCACGCAGAGCCTTAAGCCTCCATCCTTTTTTTTGATGAAGAGTATGGGTGCTCCTGCTGATGAGGACGATGGCCTTATCCACCGTCTTTCCAGATTTTTTTCCAAGTATTCTCTGAGTTCTTTAAGTTCTTCTCCTCTCAAGGGGTAGAGTTTCATGAATGGTGGCGGTGCTTCCGTTTCTATTTTGTGGTCTGCTGTTCGGTGCGGCGGTAGTTCTGTCCTTTCTTTTTCTTCAAATATGTCTAAGAAGTTGTGATACTCCTTGGGCACTATTTGTTTCAAAGTTTCTTTTCCACCCTTCCCTTTTTTCTGCAAGGCTAATTCTGTGCTAATTGTTGTAGCCGCTAGTGTGAGTTTTGCATCATCCCATTTCAGGATTCCGGTAATTTCTCCTTTTCTGTGCATTCTACTGAATGCCTGTGCCGAGATAAAGGCTATTGACAGCTTTTTCTTATCTTGAGTGTCTGTACTGCCAAATCCTTGTTCTCCTCTTTCCGTGTGTTGAAGTTGTTGTACTTCCTTAAAGGGGGTTGAGACTATTTTCTCAATAATTATTTGGGCAATTCTATCCCCTTTGTGGACCTCATAGTCCACCTCTGACAGGTTTACCAATAGGACCCGAATTTCTCCTGCATAGTCTGCATCTATAACTCCAGCATTAATGGTGAGGCCGTTTTTGCTTGCCAAACCACTTCTGGGTGCGATGTGGGCATAGGTGTTTTCCGGAAGTCCTATCGAGATTCCTGTTCCAAGGAGCTTTTGTCCTCTTGCTGGGATTATGGCTCCTTCTATGCTGAACAGGTCACTCCCTGCAGCCTTTTGCGAACCTTTCATAGGTATCTTCGCATCTTTTCTCAGCCTTTTGACCGTAACTTCATAGTTTGATCCTTCCTTAGTGCTGATCTTTAAAATCCGGCTTTCCAGATTTTCCCGAATTGCTTCCTTTTCTGGTATCGCATATACCATTGGGGAGGCATCAAGGCATACTGCCTTACACCTGTCGCTATCGAAGGTGATTTCTTCTTTTCTCCAATCGATCCTTGGGTTGTGGTCTTTTAACCAGGTCATGCCAAGGATGACTTCATGTTTGACAAGGTTGGCCACTAGGAAAGTTGCTTTCTCTTTGTGGCTTCCGATGTCCATAGGGATTTCGGTAACATGGGTAATTGGTCCTGCATCTGATACAGTTCCATCAACCATGTATATATTTCTTGGTTTCTCGATTTTCATTAAAGGTAGCTGGTGATTTATAGCGAAGTTGCAGTCTATAAAATCTTCAGTTGCCCCTGAATCGATCATTGCGTTTGTCGATATCTGTTCCTGTCTGTTGTGGAGTTGTACTTTGACCATGATGTGGTCCGATTCGAGGTTTTTTATCTCTTTGTTGGTTAAAGTGGTGTTGAGGTATGTGGTTTTGATGTTTTTTGTCTTGTCGTCCTCCGGTCCATCTTTTCCTGAGGACGTCGTCATTCTTTTGATGGGTTTCATTTGGTTGTCCCCACGACCATCTATTCTTGGGGACTTTCGTCATTTAAAGCCTCCTCTTGTCCTTTCTCCACATCTAATTCTCGGATCTTTGGTCCTTTGGTATTGGCTTTTTTGACTCGACAGTCTTTTGCCATATGTCCTTTCCTTCCACACTGATAGCACAATCCTTCTTTCATGCGTTTCCTATATTCTTCCTGGGGTAGTCTTTGGTATCTTCTTCGATTTGTGGCATCCAGATCCATGGGCTCTCCTTGTGGGATTTCCTGGGGTGTTGTTTTAAAAGTGCCATCATGGTTTCTTGGGGTACCGTATATTTCTGTCTTGACTTTTTTTGCCTGGCGTAGGTGTTTGAGTGTGGCTAGTCGAATTTCTTTGTTCATAGCCCATACTGCCAATTCGTCTGCTGCCATGATTACTTGATCATAGTGATCAAATTCTTCTTGCAGTTTCGGGTTCATTCCCACGTATAGCCATTCTCCTGCTGTTGTGTCGTCCAATTCCGCTTCTGTTAGGGCAAGTTGGAACTTGTTTCAGTATTCCGTCATAGTCTGAGTTCCTTGGGCCATGTTTTTGAGTTCTATTCTCGCTGTTCCCCTTGGATCGATTTCCCCAAATTGGTTCCTAATTGCTTCCTTGAATTCTTCCAAGTGGTCCAAGAGTTGGGTCCTAATCCCTCCCAAAAAGGGGGGAACCAAGAAACTGCCCCCTTCCGTAGTAGGCTCGATACGTAGGTGATCTTTTCTTCATTGTGTTCTTCGGCCCATCCTACTGCCTGGAAGTAGATTTGCAGTTCCGCTAGCCAGTTCCTGAGTTCTTTTCTATCACCTGTGTAGGTGCTTGGTGGTTTGACCTTCGGTTTCAGAGCGTTCATAGCTTGTAGTATCTGAGCTAATTGTCCGAGTGGCTCTCCTTCTGGTGGTGGGCCTACCGCCTGTCCCACTGCTTGTCCTTGGCCCGACATTCTTTCTGTTCTTTCTTCTTCCTCGCTTGAAGATTCGCTGTGTCGTGACCTTTCTTCTGGTATAACTGGGCTTGGTGTTCTTCCTCTTTCTGAGGCTGTTCTTGCAAGTTCTTGTGCAACCTCTGGGAGTTCTAAGGACTGATCTTCGTACTCGAAATCCGTGTTGTTGTTGGGTGTTGCTTGGGACGCAACCAAATGTTATGATCCGCTATATGATCTCTCCTTTCTTATATCTCGCAACAGGTAACGACACTATTGTTAGCTTTCTTATAGGGATAGTACTTACCTATCTCCTATTGTATTCTCTTTCCTTCGAGAATTCTGATACTAGTTCTCTTACGCTATGTCTTAGATATTGACCGTTGCCAATACTAAGTCCTTATAGCATTAACTAGTATTCGTTCTGTCTCTTCTTCGTGTTGGTTGGTCTTTGTTTGTAAAGAGCGTAAAGGTGTTTTATTGATAACTTATAAGATAGGAAATAACTTAGGTGGTTGCGTGAAGAACTAACTCTCAGGTCCTACTGACCTCCTTATATAGTTCTTCCAGCAACCTGCTTACAAATCAAATGAGTCACAACTGTGACTCATGTACTCGCGTAACATATAACCTCATGACCATATTTGGTCATGCGCGAAAGTCCCATGACCTTAAAGGGGTCATGTGCGAAACCTCATGACTCGTATAAATGAAGTCATGCCTCTTAATCCTCATGACTCATAGGCATACCTATGAGTCAATGCTCAACATACCTATCAAATTCAAACATAAACAACTATGACTCACAACTGTGAATCATGTAAAACTCTATGACTCGTACTTGAGTTATAGTGCAAAAACATATCATCGTATGACTCAACTGAGTCATGTGAAAACCCTTTAACAAATGAAACCATTACAAACCATGCTGGGTTTGTAATACCATGGCCCTGAGTGAGAATAATATTGTAATGGCAATGCTCCTAGGGGGCTACACCACAGTCCACTCCATTCGATTGGGGATGAACTGGAGGTTAGCATTTTCAAAGAAAGGAAGTGCCCAGCTGAAGACCTGGAATTCATCATCCAAGTCGAAAGCCCAGAAACACCTCCCAATAGACAAAATAGCAGTGAGGGTGGCCACATTTTTTAAGAAGCAGCCCTTCCCTGAGAAACGAAACAAGCTAGCTCCTATTACTGAAGAAAGTTCTAAGGGCTAGACAGAGGCAAATGAAAGAGTGAGAAAAGACATACACAAGCAGTGGATTGATTCTGCCTATCCTCCCTACTACACATACAGGCCCCTTTTTGCAACATGCTGGAACTTTATGGTCCTGCCTAAGTTTCAAGGTAGCTGAATATACTAGATGAGAGTGAACAAGAGCTATCTAGTAATTGTGCCAAGGTTGCAGCATCTGACCGCAACCCTAGATGTTCACTGGCTCCCAACCTGGGTACTCCTACAGAGTACCTGATAGCTCAACATGACTTTGTAGCTCAACATGACTTTGTGACTTACCATATTAAATTTGTGGCTCAACATCACTTTGTGGCTCAATATGACTTTGTAGCTTAAGATCAATTTGTTACTAGGTTGAACTAGTAAGCATATAACCTAGGCTCTTAATATATAGTATTATTTTAGTTAATTTATATTAATATTGTTAATATAAATCATGAACTGATATCTTGGCATACCTGAATAAAAAATTCTAAGTAAAAATTAATATAAAGTAACAAAGAGATGTCTGTCAATCTATTATTCATCCAACCTATATCCTTCAAACACAATGCCAAAAACACCAGCTTTTATCCTTCTAAGTCAGTGTATTGACCCCTATGGAGATGTGGAGATATGAATTCAGGCTGGAATTGAATCACTGCATACAAATTTGAACCAATATCTAAGTATTGCTGAAATTACCCACACATTTGAGGTAACAGTTTCATAACTTTGAGCATGACAACAGGGTACTCAGTCATGTCAAGAGAGACCTGGTACTAACCATAGACTTACCGATGACCCAGAACTGTCCATTTGCCAGTATCTTGACCGTCTGGACAATATTGGTACAAGTACTCATCTCCAAATAGTCACTGGCTGTGCAAATGCTATTCTACAATAAGGACATTCTGGCTCTGAACCAGTACCTATTGTAAGTGACCATTAAGCCCAGTATTTCCTGCACTGTCATCCTGAGTATTTTATTCACAAGTAGGTTACAATTGATATCAACTGAAAAAATCCACACCAACAAGAGAGTATTCGAGCCTAGTTCTACAAGTATCTGACTGTATGCCAGCAGTATCATATCCATGATAGCAATATATACTACTTCAATGAAACCAGATTTCATATTAGAATAGGATGTGACCAATAGATCATTACCCATGATCCTACCAGACCAGTATTTATTGGAAGCTCTACCAATTGTGAGCTGGTTAGTGTTTGTGGGACTATTAGTGGTGATGGTTTTACTTTACCACCAATAGTAATTGTCCCTAGTATTATTCACCACAAGTCTTGGTATACTACAATGAGGATTTCCAACGATTACCTTATAGGTACCTCTGACAGTGGTTACAATAATGATGAGTTAACAATGAAGTGGCTTGTCCACTTTGAGCATTTCTCTTCTCCTTGACTTACTGGAGGGTATCAGCTTTTACTTCTAGATGGATTCACCTCCCACAGTACCAAGCAGTTTCTCAACTTCTGCGATTCATATAAGATTATTGTCTTTTACCTACCAGCTCACTCGAGTTATCTTCTCCAACCACTTGATGTAGTTGTCTTCCAGCCTTATAAGCATTACCATGCAGAGGCTGTTGAGGCAGCAACATGTACTAGTTGTAGTAACATCGATAAACCCAAATTCTTGGATACTATTGGTAGTATTTGTCAGTAAACATTCAAGTGCTCCATGATTTACTCCGCTTTTCGAGCTATCAGTCTCATCCTCTACTATCCTGATATAGTTATATCAAAGCTTCATGAGACAGATATTCCTCCCTCTCAGCAATCCCTACCTCCCTCTAAATTTCCTGTTGGTATTCCAACAACAATTACAAGTCTTAAAGCTATGAGTGATGAATTACTTCAAGAGGGCAAAGAGTTATCTCAGAATTTCCAAAACAAACTCAAGCTTATCATTCAAGATGGATTAGCCCTTGCACAGTTGGGTGCATTGGCAATGAAGTACATGGAGTATACACATGCAGCAGAGGAGGCCAGAAATGCAAGATGAAGAGGACAGAGTAGAAGGCAAATCCAAAAAGAAGGAGTTATTTATGGCAGTGAGGAATGTAAAATGGTGAAAATAAAGGAGGATATGGCAGTGGAAAAGGCAGAGTGAGATCTGCATTGGACTCAGAACACCCAAAAGAAATTAGATACAGAAGAGCGCAAACCTTTTCTTGATGAGATTAAGGTAAAAGCAATTGGAATGGCTAAGCAGAGATGGGCTTAGGAGATACAAAAAAGGAAAATATCTAAGGTTATTATTATGGGAATTAAACAACAAGCTAGATTGTGGAACCTTATAAAAAATTATACAACATAAAATACTATAATAAAATATTATATTATATTATGATGTTATTTAGCCACAAAGTCATGTTGAGCCACAAAGTCATATTGAGCCGCAAAGTCATGTTGAGTTGTCAGGCACTCTGTAGGAGTGCCCAGGTTGTGAGTCAGCAAACATCCATGGTTGTGACCATATACTGCAACCTTGGCATGATTAAATGCTCAATCAGATTGGTCTACCCAGGACTGTAACCTCACCTGCAACTGGTGTAGGACAGCCAACCAGATATTTCAACATATCATTACGGATTGCCCAGCCCTGCCAAACCAGAGGGGAGGGTAGGATCTGGAGGGTTTCAATATAGAGCCAGACTTGGCCCTATGGAAAGAAAATGAAGCAGGAAAGAAATTGATTAAATGTTTTTCTTTATTTATTTCAAAGAATTTGGTGAATTTTCTTGTGAAGCTTAGAGGATTTTCTTTTATTAGAGGTTCAAATTTAGGTTTCTAAATATTGTTTTTTAGCTTTTTGAACTTATAATAGACAATATTGATTTTTATTGGTTATTTGTTTTGGTTAGGGGTTGAAGTTTCTTTTGTTTTGTTAGGTTTTCTAGGCCATACCTTAGGGTACATGGCAGGTATTTTCCTGTATTTATGAATAAAACCAAGAATTTAACAAAAAAAAACATTTAGAAGATATAAAAGAATACAATTATCATTCCTTTTTTAACATCAGTCATTTTGTGCCTATTTGTTCTTGGCTTATACTAGACAGGGGTTGAATCCTTTTTTAGAAGTATTTTCATTTGTGTTACTCTTCCTTATGTGTTTGGCAATATGGAGGAGGTGAGCATAGTATCTTTTTCATAATATTGGTGAGTCAGCACTTACTTAGCATTACCAATACTTATATCTAATAGTTGTAGTTGCATTCAAGCAAGGTATAGGAATGCTTTTATGATAATTAGGACCCATAAATCAAATATTACTGAGAAACTAGTCTCATATTTCATATTCTCAAGGCTGCTGAAACACTCAGTCTAGTATTAAATGTTGAATACTGGCCTATTTTGACAAATTGGGGGGAAATCTACATGGACCCCCTTGTTTCTATCATACCTACACCACTCTAAAGTTTCCAAGTTTTCATATTACGATTACTCAAATAAGGTAGCATTCAATATTTAAAACTGGATTGAATATTTCAGCAGTAAAGGGGATGACATTAAGCAATACTTGCTATGGGCTGAGCTAGACCTGACCAACTAAAGCCTAGCTTAGCCTACAAACTCATGGGCTGGAACTACCAAAGCCCAGCTTAGCCTATCTGGCTTATGTGTTAGAGTGAAAATGAATATAACTAAACATGAATTTTCTCTGAAAAGATAGTGAGGTTGAGTACAAGGAAATCAAAACAAATACTTGTGTATTTTATCTAAAACAGATTGGTAGAGAGGTAGAAAATACAGTTATGAATCAAAAGGTACAAAGAAGAGTTGAAAAAGAAGTTATTATTTTGTGATATCAAGCAAATTGCTCATCACTACTTCCTAGTAACCTCTTAGCCACTTCAGTCAGTATAAGTCAAGACCTACTAACTCTCCTTATCCTAACTTCCTTCCTCCAATATACTATAGTTAGTAAAATATAAGAATTTGTATTCCTCTCTCCTAGCTTCTGGCCCTACAACCCCCCCCTCTGTTAGACATATGAACAACCTTGAACCTCTAACTCACCATCCAACTATTCCATCATACCCTATAGCTCTCCTCTAGGGAATTCATGTTATTTCCTTACTGCAGCTGTTTTGGCTTCCAACACTTTAGGATTGAATAGTAACAGCCTTAGTATAAGACCATGTAGTATATTATTACTGTCTGTCTGACTGGATGCTGTCTATAGGATATATGAGAGGGCACCTTGAGTGACAAAAGGGAAGTAGAATGAAAACATTCAGTTAAGGTACCAGCAAGTTATAATTCTGTATCTTGGTAGTTTAATATTATGGTCATTCAGTGATGGGATGTTTTAACAAAACTATTAGTGACTTGGATATAGTGAGTCTATGGTACCATCGAGCTTGACCATATGATCGAACCTACTGCTTTGAATGAAGTAGAGTCTAAAAGGCCTACTCAAGAGATAGCAAGTGAGAGATTTTCTGTCTGGTGAACTATTGGTTCGATGTTGGACAAAAGTCTTATCATTTCCTGTTAAACTTTATTGTACATATTATGCATAGCCATAGTTTTGCCTGAGCATTAAGACTGATCACCTTATATTTCAAGGGTAAACAATTGGTAGTTATTCCTTATAGTATTGTACTCAAATTTAGTTCATATAGCTAATAAGATTAGAGACTACCTACTGGAGGAGTGCATGACACCCCCAGAATTATTAGGAGTTCAAAGATATTAAAAGCCAAACAGGGCAGGATATTCTCAGAGTCAACAAGCATTTGCAATTTAGCAAGATAAGAGATTTTCATGGGAGATACTTAGTTAGTATAGCTATTAGATGTAGCCCATGATTACCTAGATGCAGAATATAAATATCAAGGTGCTCCCAAGCTATTAGAAGCATCAAGTGACTCAGAAGAGATCTTATCAATATATTATGTTATTACCTAAAATAACTTTTTTCACACACAATTTCTTGATACTTGTTTCTCACTAAACCTACCTGATGATCTTCATGACCATTATTACTACTTGCAAACAGCCAAGTGTCAACCATCTTTTTCTTCAGTTGAGCTTCCCTGTAATACCCCTCCCCCTCCACATTGACCACAGTGAGCAAAAGATAAGAACAAGAAACTTCACAAATACAGGACTTAAACCTCTTTGGAATTATCTTCAATAACTAAAGTATCAAGCAGATCATTAATAAAATGCAGTTCTGAATATATGGTGAAAGAAAGTGATCCTCAATCTAAGACTTTGTATATTCCAACTTTGATAGAGCATCATCCTCTATACTGTACTATCTATCAGTAAGCATAATCTTCGTACTACTAAATACTCTCTCTGGCTCTACAGATATTGTAAGAATACTGAGAATTTCTAAAGTCATTTGTGATAAATCTTGCATTCCTAATACATTAGAGATTCTTGACCAATATTCTATCAAGTCTATCTCAATATCTTGGGAGGTTGGTTGTAGTAGATACTAAATAAGCTTGTCAATCTCTTCAGACTCCATCAATACTTGACATTTATATTGACATCTGGTTTGGAATTTGTTTTGTGACCAGAGGGGGTTGACAAATTAGTTTCTAAACATTATGTACTCTCCTGAGTTAAGCCAGCAGAAGTTTGATATTTACCTTTATAGGTATCTGACCATATATCAGGAAGGTGATTTCTTTTAAGTTTGATTGCTTCCTGCTATCCATCCTACTGAACCTCAAACTGTTCTATCCTTATTCTTGGATTTATGATAATAATAATAATATAAATAGAGCAAACTTCTACTTTCTTGTAGCAGGTTCACAAATATTCTTATCCTATTTGATATCATAGAAATAATATAGTAAGTTCAATAGCAATTAGAGGTTTTTGCACTTTCCAGTACTTCCATCAACTCATCCGTTACCGGTAACCTAAGAATATTAGTAATATATCTATTACTGTATTTTATCTGTAGTGCCATACTCTATTCTACAAATAGCTCTAAAATCTGCATCAGATGAGTCAAGGTAGTTTAGTCCTCATTACAGAAATCATTGAGAACTAGTACTTCTTCCTTAGTACCTCTCTCCCCATTTCAGTTCCCCCCAATAGCAGAGGCAATGAATATAGTAATTGCTAATTTTATACATAAGGCACACTTCAGGGACTCATAGTCACTGAACTAACAGTTTAGGTTTTCTACTATTGGAAGCATAATATTTTTATTAGAGTACTTGTTTTAGAGGACTTCAGAAAACTGGTCTAAATATTAGGAAGTACACTAGATATAGGTGATGATGTTCTGAAGTTTCCCTATTGGACTTTTCTTCTGCCATTGTTGAAGTCTGATAAGTTCTTCTTCTAGAGTGAGAGAAAGCTCATCTTTCTTACTAGTGAGAGCTGTAACATCTTCACCCTATAGAATTCCTTTATCAACCAAATTAATTACATAGTTAAAGTAGTGAAGATGATCTTGAATAGGATTGATTGGTGTTAGGTTCTGGCCAATCATAAGTTAAGCAATCTCTTATAATACAGTATTATTATTTCTTGCATTATTAATATTAAACTTCACAATTTTTGTTTCAATTCTCTACTTTGTGACTGTTGACCAAAAGTAAGATGCTTGGTTCTTTCCTGTATGAGGACTAACAAAGCAGTAAAGGTCTAGTAGTACTGCATGTAACTTATAGTCCTGGTCAACCCACAGGCAATATCAAACAATTATCATATATGAGTTATTGTTTGGACTACTCCACAAATCAAAACTGAGGTGAATTTGGCATAATACAGATTGAAGGGAGAGCTTTATTGTGCAAAACATTGTGCTGTAAAAGCTATCCAACCAATAATGTAATATGAGTCCAGATTTGTTTATAACCTTTGTAATTGCCTTAAGATTTAATTGACAAGCCTCAAGGTAGACAAGAAGAAACTGGGACTCAGGATGACCACAGATAGAAAAGGGTACACTTTCTGTTATAATTCAGTAAATAAGTATGATCTGGAATATGTCAGAGTTGAATTCGATTTTTAGATTCACATTTCAAAGACAGTCTGAATAGATAATTATTGTACTTGATTACCAGTTATTAGTGGTCTTTCAAGACTAATAAGATATTGTCTCCAGAGATGATTAATAGTATTCTGAGTAGATGAAGCAGCAAAGGTTACTGGGGCTGCACGATCTAGACACTAATTATAGTATTATCTTGTTTTTCTATTTATAATAATTGTTTTACCATTTTCCCATTGGTAAATATAGCTTTAACAAACCTTTCCCTTTGGTAGGAGAAAGGAATTACAACCTTAGTCATCATTAATTGTCAAACTAGTTACTATAAAATCTTGTATTTGATAATCCTAACTACTGTCTGTATTTACTTTTGTATTAGTATATTGTTTTTACTCTAATTTATTAACAAATCATGATTCAGAATTAAACTTAGACTTCCAAAGCTGATTCCCTTAACTCTTTAGGTAAAAAAAAAAATAGTACAGGAGAGGTGAGTGGAACATACCTTCATGAGTACTAATTGACTGATCATTACAGCCAGTAATGATAAGGGCTGTATTTTGGATGCTATAATCTTCAAGTTGTGATTCTGCTTCTAAGTATTAGGGGAAAAAGATATCAGTATCCAGCCTACTCCAAGTAATAGAAGTATCAGTATCTTTAGTCATAGTTGCTGGTTGAATTCAGGGCAGATCACTATTGATTGTAGTTGTGGTAGACTGTGAAATGTAGAAGTCATGAGGATTGATAGTTGACAAGTCATTTATAGGATCTATGGGAGGACTGACTTAAGTATCTTAATTGTAAGTATGGCTATAAAATATTAAAGTGGAACTGAAGTAGCTGCAAGTTGAATAGCTAATTAGAAAGGTAGTAGTACAGTCTGAAGGGATGGGGACCAGGTGGAGGTGACTTTGTGGGTTAACTTAGTGGGAATAAAATATTTTTATTTGTGGTATTCTAATTTTTTACAAGTTATTGGCACTTTATGATGAGTTCTAACTGGTTGCCTATAAGAGAGAGAAAAAGAAAAGAAAACTGAAGAAAAAAAAAAAAGTCCATGGACTATGTAAGCCAAGTTGAAGTCAAAACCTATTAGCCTTTGGGAGTCCATGGGCTGGCCTAGTCTATGGCAAGTACTGGATCAGATATTATCAAGATACAATATACTTAGGTTGGATATTATAAGGACATACAGGGGGGAGGGAGTCTGTATTCAGACAACATCAGGACACAGGACTGAATACAATAAAAGATCAAGATATGATATTAAGCTAGCATTACATCCTAGTTTACATTTAATACTTAGAGTATCCTATGTATCAGATGCATAGGATATATAGTATACAAGTAATTATTTTTACTAATGCTCAACTACCATCTTCCGTCTCCACTACACCTCCAGTCATTGAAATTTATTACCTATTTGGGAACGACTCAACACCACGACTGTGAGGAAAATCATCACCACTTTTTCTCTCCTCCCTCCTATCTAGGAGAGGTCAGGAAGAATACTTTCCATCACTTGTTTGCGCTCAGGCATCCCCTCCTCACTTCCTTCTTGGGGTCTACCCTCTTGAGGTTGTTCCTCCCTCCCTCCCAGCATCTCACAATGTTGGTTACCTCTCTTATCCCACTTTTCCTTCACCTCACTTAGCAATTGCTACAGTCGGGTTTTTTTCATTGGGTCTTCCTACAGACGGCCGGGAACACAGTTAGCAGTAGGAGGAAACACTTCAATAGGCCACAGTCGATTTCTCCACTCCCTTCTCTCTTAAGGGGCTGCCTTGTCAGACATGAACGCAATAACCGATAGTACATCCTACCAAGTGAACACTCCTCTCCTGTCCTTCCCATCTCCGGACGATAGGCTAGTACCCTACAGCCCCCCTATCTACTCCTCCTATGCCTTCCTCCTACTGGGATCCCCTCCAGAAGTGATGCCATCTCTCCTATCACAAGGGACTACATGAGAGATGCAGTAATACGGTCGGTGGGCTTAGATTCTACACCAGCTGGTACCTTACTACCATTCCTTCCTCTCCTTGGCTGGCATGCTACTGCCACCACCACACTCTCTGTTCAGGTGAGTGCTCGGGCTCCTCACTTCTGCCACACTCCTATCACAAGGCCTGATCTCCTATCGACCTCCCGGCTCGGACCTGTTCATCCACGGATACTATTATCTAACTTTTGGTAGGGCTGGCTGCAACATTGCTGGTTTGGTTTACCTTAGGTTTGGGTTTTGGGTTTTCTTTGTTAGGTGCACTGTCAGGAGTTTGGTTTCTTAGTTACTACACAATATTGGTGGGATCCTATACTTTTTGTAGTTCACGGGAGGGTTGCTTGTTAGGATAGTTTTTTCGATCAGGCTTTCAGGCCATGGTTTTTCTATAGCTTTCTGGGGCCCGGTCTGGGGTGGAGGTTTTTTGATGTGATAGCCCCACAGGCTTCATGTGGATTTTGTACCTTTAAATGAAATGAAAATAATCAGAAAAGAAAAAAAAAAACTGATGCTCAACTACAATTCTAACTTAGGACATTTTTTTATTCTAAACTATTTCATCCTTCATTACAATAACCTCTTGATATAGCCTTATCATAAATCCAGTTAAACTATAAGCAGTATTACCATAGAGCTGTAGAGGTCTTCCATTCTTACCATATATCATTAAAAATAAAATGTTGCTTTCCATGTGTAGAGCACGTCAGACATACAAGAAAGAGTGAAATGTAAACTCGTGATCTGGGAGAGGCTACCCAGACTCAAATTGTTCAGATACAGTTACTTTTTATCCAAAGGTACAGGACACAACATAATACAGTAGCTATGTACCTAGAAAATTGGTACTTTAGTTAGAATATATAGATGAATTTAGATAAATGCTAATTATTTCTAATAATATAGGATATTTCAATTACTAGTATAGTCTCTAGCAGTTGTTAAGAATTCTTCAACAATATAGTAAATAAAGCTTATAATTTATTAAAAGTCTATATAGATAATAGCTAGCCTATAGAATACAAATAAAGAATATATAAAGTGTGAAATGTCAGGCAGGATAAGCAAAGCATGTGAAAGGGTCAGTAAAGAGTCTACTTGACTCAGAAGGTAAGGTGAATGTAGATTCCTAGCCAGTAGTTAGTTCTGAACATATTATAGCTCATTGCAATCGACCCAGTAAGAGGAATCAAATGGTATATAGTACATATCTTCATAAGTCTGGAGGCAGTAAGAAATAATGAAAGAATAAAGTGTGCACCAGGGTTAGTAATGGGTCTACCAGATGCAGAAGGCAATGTAGCTTACTAGCCTGTAGTTAGATCTACACATACTATAGCTTATTGTGACTGGCTCAGTAAGGGAATCAAATATTATATAGTATGAGCCTTCATGAGGCCTGTAGTAGTGAAAAACAATTTAAGAATAAAGTATCTATCAGGGTCAGCACTAGGTCTGCCAGACTCAGAAGGCAATGTAACTTCCTAGCCTACAGTCAGAGCTGGATGTACTATAATTCATTACAACCAGCTTGGTGAGAGGAACCTAATAGTATATAGTATGTATGTTTTTGAGGCCTATAGCAGTCTCAAATAATAAAAGAATAAAGTGTACATTAGGGTCAGTATTGCATCTGCCAGACTCAGAAGGCAATGTGACTTCCTAGTCTATCATAAGATCTGGATGTACTATAGCTCGTTACAACTAGCTCGGTGAAATGGGAGTACCATAAAGGAAAATAGATCCTGAGGTTGTGACTACACTACGCATGACAATGTTTGCTCAGCGCAGTTTGAGATCCACTGCTCTCGACATACCCAAACTCCAAAACCACCCACCACCCGACGCAATTATATAATATACAGAAGAATACTCCAATGCCCGATTTGAGCCTGGGACGGGAAGAGACTCATGGTGGAGCACAGTAGTCATCGTACGTGGAACGGAGCATGCGATTGGTCTCACCAAGGAAAGTTCGCTTAATTTTACCAAATGTTGAGTGTTGATATTCGAATCTGATCCTGTCTGATGTCCTGTAACTTATATTTCAATATGAAATTAGGCAGGCCTTGAGGCTAAACTGTATAAAATAAAATAAAAACTGTTCCCCTTTTGATTCGACAAGATTTTATCCACGCAGAATGATTCAATATGCTACCAGTACAGTACAATTATCTGCTATGCTGGAGCTGTGCAAAGCGCGGGCAAGGAGGGAACCGAAGGCACGACTGTGAGCATAATCAGCATACAGTATGGTATTCGTAGTGCACTTACTACGGCACCCTTCACGACTGTTTCTGGATGCGATAAAACTCTAACGTCATTTACGGTGAAACCACTCTTGACCTAGAAACCGCTCGCAGTGGCAACCAGCGGAAAACCGAACGTACATTTGATTATCTACATAGATAGTAGTGCTACAACTTTGGAAATTTGTTTGAGAGTACTTTGAAATATAGAGAATTAGAATATGTAGCTCTTATTTTGTGGTAAGAAAGATTTCCCCTGGTATAATGTTTTTAAGACTGGTTGTTTCAAACAAGATCCCTCTTATTACAAGTTGTGTAAAAATGGAAATATATATAGGGGTACTTTCATAAGCCAATGGAGAAGTTTCATAGGTCTTATATGTTCTGGGTGAACTGTTATTACTTTAATTTATAAAGATTTTTAAAAGTTGTGGTAACAAATAGACAGGAGGAAAATTACATACATAATTGATCAATTTGACCCCATGATATCTGCTTACTGGGTTAACTTATAAATTCAATACTTTGAAATTTACTTTAAAAGGGTTATCTAAGTAGGTATACCAAGTTTGAAGTTGAATGGATAAGTCTTCCATGTTCTGTACTTGACTGACAAAAGTTTATATAAAAATCCAGTGCACTAGTATTTCAAGCTGGAAATCTCTACAACCAATAGTTCAAAATCACTGAAACTTGTTCAATAGTCTCATTCATATTAGGAGACCAGGAGATACTGCTTTTAGCCATGTCTAAGGAGAGTAGCTTACACAGTTAAAGCTTAAGAATAATATTTTTATATGTATATCTTTACAATAATTAAGGAATAAAATATGGAAGACTTACCCATCTGGCTTCATATTTCATAGAGTTACTTATATTAATGTAGTAAAGGATATTACAAAGTATTGGAATTATAGGTTAATCTACTAAGTAGATATCATAGTATCAAATGAATCAACTATATATATTATTTTACTTGTTCATATAGTACTATAACTTTTAAGAATAGCTATAAACTAATAGAAAGGCAGCTAACCCATAACATGCAAGACCTATAATAGCTCTCTATTTAGTTAAAAATGTATTCTCAATTTATTTTTCAATTTCTTTACCATCTAGTATAACAGGACTGTTATTTTAAACAATCAGTTGTGAAGACAATATACAGGGAGAAACATTTCTTATTATGGAATAAGAGCTACATATTCTGATTCTCTATGTTTCAAAGTACCTTCTAACAAGGTTTCAAAGTCATATCACAATTATTCATGTAGATAATCAAATGTACAGTACGTTTGGTTTTCCTTTGGTTGCCACTGCGAGCGGTTTCTAGGTCAGGAGCGGTTTCACCGTAAATGACGTTAGTTATCGAGTGGTATGATAAGTTAGTCTAAAAATTGAAATTACGATACCGGTAAAAGTATTCCTGCAAGTTTCCTTCTACTTCAGGGCCGAATTGAACACAGTAAACCCAAGGTAAAGTACATAAGAAAGGTATACTGTACATGATTTTAGCAAGCAAGCATCAACCAGAACTCAGCCGGCCGCTGTGCTGTCATAACTTGTTTTTCAGAAGAGCATTTCCCAAAACTTCCAGGCCTCCTTGTGACAATGATACCATGGCATGGCCAATGGCCAGACCGCCTGGAATCTAGCTGAAATCAGTATTTCCTACTAGAGCATAGTCTCACAACTCCCGGGCAAGCTTCACCCGTTAGTAAACTAATCATTTATCATTACTCGTTTGTTACTAACATTAGAACGGTTGCCTGCCATAAACCGCCCAAACCCTGTTATTCAGACCAGCTATAAAAAATGTAAGAAGACTTACCTGACTTTTAGGGAGACTTAACGGAAATATTCAGAACGAGGGATCAGAAAAGGGGGGGGGGTAGAGTGAACTGGCAGCTAACTTAGGAGGTGTTGTGAGGTGAAAAGATATATTTGGAGAAATGAAACTTACGGAGTATCATGCTCAAAAGACTTGCACTAGTTGAATGTGATGATAACTCCTGTCAGCAAAACCAAGTCACAGCCCGCTAGAACAGTTCCGATGTGTTAATCTTGTACTTACATACCGGTATCGGTACTGCATGCTACTTGTATTCTATTCTGTGTTCAGTAGAGATGGTATAGGTGTTGAAAAATCCTATCCCTAACCCTCTCAGAGAAATCTTCATGGGTTTGGATAAGATTAACTCCGGATGAAGATACGTCACGTTATCGTGCTAGTGCCTTTGGCTAAGCGTTTAAGCACTCGGATATATTCAAGTGACCAGGTCCAGATTCTCACTGCTTAGTAAGCATTAAACAATCCTTGCCTTGGATATACTCTACAAGTAGAGTACTCGAGTATGTAATTAAATTTTGTGCAAGAAGTCAAATAAAAATGAAATAACCTCCCTCTATGATAGTTAGGTAAAGCCAAGGTTCCTGACCCGATACAGGGCCATTATGATACCCTATCCTAGGGTATAACTTAAGTACAGTAATAGGAATCATGCACAACCATAAGGAAAAGAGAGCTCTGAAGAGCGATCCTAAAAAAAAGAAAAAGAACAACTTTTGAGGAAGAAAACAAAAGGGCAATGGGTGGGCTCTGAATTATTATAGAGAACACTTGTACAGTTGAGAAATAAATGATAAAAGGACAAACTATAACTTACAACTCAGGTAGGCACCACTGTGGTGTTGGAAATGGATGCTGCTCGGCATGCTCACCATACCCCATTCATTCAGCCATTCATCCATTCATTCAGCCGTTTTTTTTATTTGTTTATTCGCCCATCCGTTTGTTTGCTTTTCTGCCGTTTGTTATTTTTTTTTTTGCCGTTCGCCTTTTTCGCCATTCGCCTTTTCGCCGTTCACTCGCCGCACCACAGGAGGAAAGCGCGGGAGCCATATGGGTGGGGGAGGGAACTGCGGGAGCTGTTCCGGTATGGGAACGGTACGGGCACGGGAACGGTACGGGCGCGGGGATGGTATGGGCGTGGGAATGGTGCGGGTGTGGAAATGGTATAGGCGCAGAAATGGTATGGGCGCAGGAGTCAATATGACTGCCCGGAGCTATGGGAGTCTTTGTGAAGTTTGTCTTTCATTTGTTTGTTAGCATGGGAGTTTTACGGAGGAAAGGGGAACTTATCAGAAGAGGGTGTGCAAGAGTGGGCAAACTGGATGTTTGTGGTGATCGGTGGAATGATGGGAGGATTTCCTTATCGTGATTTATATATACTCCTGTCTTTACCGTTGTGTTAGTTAGTTGTGCTTTAGACAGAGCGAGCGAGAGTGTTGTTGAACAAGAGAGAGAACTTCCCCACTTTACCCAGCGATCAGAGTTTTCACCAGCCAAGTGACTAATCGCTGTTTTTGTTGTGTCATAGGCTATCATTCATCAGTCTAAGTACAGTACTTGCCGTTTAAAATGTGGTGCTTGCAGTGCGGGACCAGGGCCAAAAACAAAGTATAATACAAATACGAGTGCAAGAATAATGAGAAGTAATAAAATGGACGATAATAGAAAATATACAAAGAAGTTTTCTTACGACGACCTCCTGTGACCTGATCTGGAAGCTTTTCCAAGGTGTCGTTCGGCGACGGGGAAAGCTTATACAGAGAATCAATGATATTCTTAAGTTCGTCGTGGGCATCATCATGATTATCACAACTACTCTCAGATTCACTGTCGGAGAGCTGCTGACGAATTCCAGGATACATTCTGCGGGCACCATCGACTGCTCGAGAAAGCTCTTCGGATTGGCTTTCTAGAAGGAAAATGTTGGATCAGCGTTGAGTTTTCAATGATATCGGTGGATTGCTATATTACCATTTGAGCCTTGGCCTGGAATACTAAATATGCTTGCTAAATTTACAAGGAGTGTGATTATAACTTGCTTGAGGTTTTTTGAACGTTCGAGGATCTCGTCGAGCCGGCCATGGTGTTGAAACATGTTGAAACATGTAACCAGAGCCGTTGTTTCGTATTCGGTTTCTCTTCGATCATGCATATTTCCTTGTCTCATGTCGTTTCACCAACTACATCTGCGGCACTCCTGTTACCGACTACCAGTAGCCTGTATCATGTGGAGAAAAAGTTTTTCTAGTCATGTTTCTCATCGCACATTTATCATAGGATATAAACCGGATCTTTTTCCTTATTATTTTGTACGATCATCAGTCTTTACTTGCGCGCATCTTTTATCTTGTCTCTATAGTCAATCAAATTGCCTCCGTTCATACACGCAAACATTAAAACATGGGATATGCAGAATTCGTCGGCCCAGAGCTAGAATCTTCAAATGTTCCGGTGACGATTTCGACCACCATCCCTTGGAATTATAAGAAGACAGCACTCAACCAGGCGGGTAGCAAGCGCTTTCGGGGAAGAATGGAATTTGGGGTTTGTGGGAACTGGCTTATTATCCAGCTTTTTTACCCCAGCGGTAATCCCGATATCAGCTACAATCGGAGTTTCCTGATTTTCTGGCATGCCGGTACTCTACTATTGGTTAAATAGCGGCTCGATTGGCTCCTTAGGACCCTCTTGCATATCAATAGAATAAGGATCTTTTGGTGGTTTGTCTGCTAGATCAGTGCGAATATATCTTGGGAACGGTGATATGGTTGGCTGCTATTATCTCTGCCTACTGTGATGGCGCCGGTATTAGCTGGTACAGCCGGTGGCTTCAACGGCCCATGAGGGATTTCTAGGGGTTCCCAGGGGCCTAGTGTCTGGTTGGATTTCTTCTCTGATGAAGGGATATCAGGAGCGATGCCGAGATGGTTTTGCAGGAGCTTTAATATCCCGTCATGTCCAATCTCGAGAGCCCAAGACATCGATGTCCGTCCCCCTTTATCTTCTATATTGGGGTCGACTTCTCCGCATTCTAAGAGCGACTTTACTAACCCCTCATACTCATTCTGCACGGCTCGTAGCAGCGGTGTTCGGCCAAGGTTATTTTTAAGCAATAAGGTCTATTCACAGCGGAATTGGTTCAGAGGCAACAACGTAAACCGATACAGTGTGTATTGAATAGCACACGGAATAACAAAACGAACAACCAGAGAGTAAAAGAGAACAGAAACAGATAACTGATAGACAGTAACAGACGGGGGGGCGGCGGACGGCCGCCCAACAAAAGAGCGACGATGACAGATGGGTGATGGACGGTTGTATCTAAAAGACGAAAGGAAATATATAGGACTTATAAAGACACAACGAATGGTAAATCCTGCGCGAAAGAAAACTTCTTCCGTTCCATTGTCGCTAGTAGCAAAATGCGTGTCATAATATTCCCGTGAAACATGATGCTAGTGTTTCGTCAATCGATGGCAGAGTTTCAGAAGCGATGCTGATGTTTGGCCAATGCTGCGAGTGTTTTTCCGACGTTCCAAGTGTTTCGTCAACGTTCCGAGTGTTTCGCGATAACGGAATCTCCTCTGTAGTTTAGGATCCATATCCGAAGTATACCGAGTAGCTCTTAGACATTCCTAGCATGTCTAAGTAGTTGCTGATGATTGTGATATATAGTGAGCAGTCTAACTAGGTTATTTCCAACAGTTATCTGATAAGTTCAGGTCGATATCGGGGTGGGCAAGTAGCAGCCTAGATACTTCCTCTTGTCCGCTCTCGACAGCCCAAAAGAATGGTGTCCCACCAGAAGAATCCCCTAGGTTCAGTTTAACATTCGGTTGATTAAGTAGTAACTTTACTACTCCCCGATGCCCGTTCTCAGCGGCCCAAGAAAGTGGGGTTCGGCCATTATTGTCTTAGGAATCCGCGTCAGTTTCCTCATACCCTAGTAGCAGAATAACTATTCTTTCGTGCCCATGCTCGGAAGCCAATGACGGGCGCTCGACCATTTAGGTTCTGGGTGTTGGGATTCGTATATGAGGCTAGTAATACTCTTACTATGTCATCATGCCCGTTGGAGGTTGCCCAAAATAATGGCGTTCGAGAATTTTAATCTTGTAAGTCGATGTTTTTATCAACGCCGTCTTGTTCTAAGAACAGTATCACTGCCCCTAGACGTCCGTTCTCAGCGGCCCAAGAAAGTGGTGTCCTCCAGCCATCATCGGTTGAGATAGGGTCAATGTGATCTTGATGCAATAGGAGTTCCACTCACGCCTCATGTCCATGAGCGGCGGCCCAGAAAGCGGCGTTCGATTATCACTGTCGGCCAAGTTGCACCTAGTACCACTATGTCCCAGTAGCACTCTCGCTGTTCCCTCAAATCCTTCGCCAGCAGACCAGGAGAGGGGTGTACGGCTATCATCATCGGCTAAGTTGGGACAGTGTCCTTTCCTTGCAAAGTCATCTTAACTACCCCCTCGTGCCCAGTTTTAGCTGCCCTCAAGCGTGACGTTTGGCCGCCTTTGTCCGCTGCGTCGAGATTGACTTCGTCTCGCTCCAAAAGCAACTTTACTACCTCCTCATGCCCTTTCTCAACTGCCCACGAGAGTATTGTTCGACCGTCCTTATCCGCTGCGTCTAGACTGACATTCTCTCACTCCAAAAGTATCCTTACTATCCCCTCATGTCCGTTCTTAGCTGCCCACGAGAATGCCGTTCGGCCGTCGTTATCCGCTGCGTCGGGACGGACTTCATCTCGTTTCAAAAGCAACTTTACTACTCCATCATTCCCGTGTTCAGCAGCCCATGAGAGTGGCGTTCGGCAATCATCATCTGTCTGGTTGATATCTGCATCACTCCGGCTCAGGAGTGCCTTCACGATCGCCTCATGCGCATTCATGGAGGCCCACGAGAGAGGTGTCTGACGGAGTTTATCCCCTAAGCTAGGATTGACATTTTGATGACGGAGGATCATCTCCACCAGATTCTCATACCCATTCTCAGCAGCCAAGGATAGCGGTGTCCGGCCATGGCAATCTTGAAAGTTGGGATCGATGAGTTGTCGGTCTAGCAACAGCCCCACCACACCTTCATGCATACTCTGCACGGCCCAAAATAGTGGTGTTCGGTCGCGATCGTCTGGAGAGTCGAGATTTATATCAATTCGAGCTTGGAGAAATTTCGATATTTCCTCATTTCCGCTCCCGGCCGCCCAGAAAAGTGATGTACGGTCATGATCATCTCCTATGTTAAGGTTGACAGAATTATGAACCATCCGCCATTACAACACAGGTGAGTTACAGGACTGTGCAGTATCCTACTGTTTGTAGAAATCTAGCCCAGCAACTAAACTACTATTTTGCTTTGTTTACACCGCCAAAGTACCATTATCATTAAGATCCATTTGTGTTGCAGTAAGTAAGGTTATTCCCAGCTTCAGACCTCCATGAATCCGGTAAGCCTAATTTGTTCAAGAGATGATTGTGTGAGTATAAAATCGTGTCCAAGAAGGATTTGCGCAAAGCTCCACTGCAGTTCACAAAGTTCTCATGAGCCTCTAGATGCCCTGAAACCATGACAATAAAAGGATCAGAAAAAACCGATAGATGCGAGATAATATTATTCGTACTTTGGAATTGGGTCACTACAACAATGCCATTGACAATCAGTTGCAGTTTCTTTCTCAGGCAGAAACCAGAAGTGGTAGGAATGGATCATCGTATCCGGTAAGGTGGAACAGCAGTTACGCCAGTTCATTTAGCCCCGTGGGGTTGATAACCGTAAGATATCGTACTCCCCTTTCTAGTATCGGGTCAACACTAACATTGGTTGCCAAAAACTAGCGGGATGCAGGGAAATTCGGCACTATCAACACTACAGGGGATAGAACTTATAGGGGATCTCACGACGCTGGTGAGTAAGGTAGAACTCACCACCACTTCCCTAATGCATATACTATTGTTGCTCAAACATCCATAGTACCGGTATGAAGAGGGTGATAAAGCAACCTGCTTTTTTTATCTTTCTTCCGGACTTTTATAATTTATTTATTTAAGTATTTGAAGTTGTAGTCAGGTATATAAAAGCTCGAGAGAAAATGACAGCGCACCTACAGAACAATAGTTGATTTTGGGCAACCGACTTCCCGTATCCAAGGAGACCCCCCCCCTCCACACCTTACATGAGAGGTCCCGGACAGTATGGAGGGTACGGATATGCTTTAGATCTTAGTTAGATTATGGAACGCGTATGTACCAAAAAAAAAACAATGGATATATTGGAAAAATGTATATTTTAAAAAATTCCGGCGGATTTTGCCCTCATAGTTTGTATGGAATTGGCTCCCAAGAACTTTCTGAGGATATGATACTGTAGCACAAATGCACAAATGCACAAGGCTGCGAACTCAGTGGGGTGACTGATCATTAGGTTAGAGAAAAATGGCCTTAACTTATCGTAGAGTCTTCTGTAGCAAACCAGCACACGAGCACATGGTACAGTATAGCTTTGTTACAATCTATGATATCCGGTTGTTCATCATTATCTGAGGGTTCAAGGTAGCTACGTCTATCAAATTGGCTCTCATTAACTCAGGAGGCCTGTTCAGTATGGGTGGTATTACCGTATGCAGTTATGTTTTTTTTTTAGAAAATTGGTTCTGTTGCTATGGTGATTTTGCCAACCAAGGCTGAGAAAAACCGAAAGTGTGACAGATGTTAGGTGGATAAATACGATAAGTGACATAGCAGTAATACTGCAACATTTATCGGCAGATCTACGCATTTACACAAGCCATCCCGAGTTTACACTTTCACTGATATCTCTGGTACACTAATACCTTCCACCCATTTCTATTTCTTCTTCAACTCTGGGAGAGCCGACCATGAGTACTATTGAACTTGCACGATCGGTCCGACAGAGCTTCATAGGGGTGGAAGAGTTTCTTGACTCTTACCAAGTGCTTGATAAAATCATAAGAAATCTAAGGAGACATATTCGGACTCTCAAAACCAACTTCACATTGGAAGTTGAATGCCTCCTTTCAAGGAACAACGATGGCAAGGGGATCTTTTCGCAAGTTGCTTCCGAGAATGATGGTGTCATCAAACCCATCTAGAATGATCATCTATTCGAGGACGATATCAAGTTTAAGCTCGGTCGCTATTATGACCAACTTCAGGGCTATATGAACGGTGCACGCTCGGTCGCTATGATACTATGACCAACTTTAGGGCTATATGAACGATGCACAAAAGGCATTGGAAGATATCATAGAAATTCTAGAAGAGCTGGCAAGGGATAACTGGGGGGAGGATGGCGCCCGAGACTTTAGGCCCCGCAGCAACAAAATTCGGGATTATATCGATATTAAGGTTATATTTGGTATGTTGGTAGTTCCTGATGGCGATATCGATACGGCGCAAATGGAACAGTCTCCCGTTGGGGTGAGTGGTGAGGACTCTGAAGGAAAATGAACGGTGGAAAGAGGAGAATCTAAGTTCGTTGTTCTTGCTATTGCTCTCCGTCCAATCTCCATCAAAGAGGGACGAATCTCTAGCTAAATACAGGTTGTGGTGGCCGACCAGTCCACCACACATATCAACGGAAAACAGTCCTCGCGGGACATCAAACCTCGCCATGCCCCAACTTCCCTAACCTAATACTACTGCTAATATACCACGATGGGATTACTCCATCAGTTCCTGCACCGCGCTCCCTACGAATATGATAATAAAGATCATTTACTTACAAAATTGGCAGTGGAGTTTGGTGGCAATATTCCTAGCAAGTGGAGACCCCGAAGTCCCAATAAAAACCGAGATCGAGTCAGAGAAATCAGTTTTCGTGAACTTGAAGTTGAGAGGAAGCCCCCGAGAGCCTGAACTTAAGGAGTTGCTGGTTCGGTTAAAAGAGAACGTCGACCTCGTGAGCAAATTATGGCAACTTCCTCATGATCCTACACAATCAGGCTCAAGGCCCTTCAAAACCCCATCTATCTCGAGTCCTTCCGCTTCAGGGCCACTCAAAAATTCCGAAAGGTCGGAGTCTAAACGGAATCGCGTTATCTTGAATAACCTTTAGAATATGCTCTCAAAAGATTGGGTTTGCCGGTGCCACTTCGTCCATCTGTGCCTGTGCAGCATTTCTACTGCCCACTCGAGCCATGTTTCCTCTTCGAGAAAACCAATGGACCCAGAATTGATCTGCACTTTTTTTTGTCACTCCCGACTTGAAAAACTCTATGGATACTTATGCCGGTAAGGATTCTCTTTATCTTACAGCGTCGAGCCGTGGATCCGATAATACAAGCATCATGCCTCCGACCCCCAGGCTCACCCCACCAACCACAGGATATTCTACCAATTTCTGGAAAATTATAACCTCACCTCTAGGTTCCAGGCATAGTCTCGTACACTCGGCTTCTCCTCCGCGTGAGTTTCTCCTCGAGTCAACCAAGCCTCCATCGTGTTCCCCGAAGACCGACACTCCCTCAAACCCTCCGACGCTCCAGCCAATTCTAACACTTCGCGAAATCCTGGTATCCCATTTTGAAGGGAAAAGTAACATTGAACTGGAGGACCGGTTCTTTCTTGCAGCCAAATTGGGACAATGGGTTCTTCATCACCATGACACCCCCTGGCTGCGTGGCCTCGATGCCAATGAGATTCGTTTCTTCACACGATACGAGTCTGATTCGAACTACGCGAATTGGACTCCTTGTTTATCGACCTCCTTCAAAAGACTATCACTTGCATACGGACAACGTAACAAGGAGTTATACGCGCTTGGATTGGTGCTTTTGGAGCTGGGGCTTAAGAAACCTTTCGCTTATGTCCCCGGAGACGAGGCCGGCGTTCTCAGGGTCGCTTCTCGTGACCTGTTAACTAGTCTTGGGAGGAGATATCGAGCTATAGTTGAGAAGCTGTTGAAGGAAGGGAAGAGCGGAGATTCAATTGACGAAAAGTTGATAAATGGTTTAGAAAATGATATAAAATTCATCGAAGAAAAAGCTTTAGATTTTTTTCAAGAATAGGATTGCGGGGTGGGGTTTGGGCATTGGGTTTTCTATTCCCTCCCGAGGTGTGTTTAAGAGAAAATCATTGTTGTGCAGTAAAGTATAATATATCTAATTACCGGTATGTTGAGTTTTTAGGGAATTTTTCATGTGGAATTTTTTACTCTAGTTTAAGGATTCTGTTGGAGTCTAATGTGCGTGTGTATGGGAGAGAGAGAGAGATTCGCACGGCCGCGGTCTATCGACACTAAAGTCCACACCCCATAAAGTAAGCCCTATTATATGTCGAAGTGAGACAAAAGGGAAGAGAAGATGGCAAACCCTAGAAAAGCACTCTCGATTACCGATACAAAAGAGACATGAGTTAGTAGTATCATAGTTGAGCAGGCTGGGCAACTGTACCGAAAACATCCAAATAATGAAAATGGTAGCCAACTCACTCCACCTCCCGTGCATGATGTGATACTGTGTTGTTAGTAGCAGCTCTATATAGACTCACGATCGAGCCTGGGAATGCAACAAAAAAAAAAAATAGTAGAAGAAAGGGCAATACAAATAGTTGCGGATCCAGCACAATAGTCTACTGGGGGCAACTCAATTTCAACGCGCCTCCGTCAAATTGAAGTCATACTTCCCGCTCGTGAATATCATATCGTCGGGCGGTAGTAATCTTTCCCGTTTATTCAATATCTCCGGTTCTCTCTTTTTTTTTACACACGTTCGATAACGCGCAGATGGATGAGGGTTTAGGATACCGGGCAACGGGACGACATTTATCCACTATCACGCCAGCATGTGCCAGCACTCGGTCGAAGACTCGAAGACTCCCGTTTCTTAAAGAGATGTTTATACCTCGTGGCATCAAAGTTTTGCGAGACGGTTTTTGTGTACCCAAGTGACCTATTTGTCCCGCCTACAAAGCTGAGCAAGTCACTTTTACCACTTGTGCACATTGCAGAAATAATTTTGACTCACATTTTCCTCGACTTACTACGCTTCTCCACGCCAGACGTCATGTAGTTTCGCGAGAATGTTCCATGTGTTGTACCCGAATATGTGAAGCTAGAGATGAAGGCGAGTCCCCCCCCAAAAAAAAAGTAAAAAATAAACCCAACTACACGTATAATTTCATCACTTCTGTATTCGTACATAGATTGCCCAACCAAGAGCACAGTTAATCTTGACACATTTTACATTCTTTAAACAAGTGTCATACAGCGAAGCAAACTGCAAAGATATACCAAGAAAACCACTTAAAGATAAATAGTGCGAAATTGAAAACTCCGAACCCTCCACATTAAAACAAACCAGGATTGAAATGAAGAATGCAACAAGATACCCCTAATGCTCACAAGAAAAATCACCACTCCCGCTTATTTGTACACATATCAGAGTAAAAGGTGAAAGTTAAGATTGCAATCGAATAAGGGAAAAACAGGGATATGTACGAGATTATACAGGCTGAAAGGCGTAACGGTAGACAACCGAAAATATGTGTGGGGATGGTGGAGCCAATTACCGGATCTCGCGCCTCGAATGTCAACGGTTGAGGCTCGGGAATTGGGTCTGGTGGAGGTGGGGTTGTCGAGACTGGTTGACGTAGCCGCAACAGCTGCGCTATGCCCTGATGTTGATTCTCGTTGGCCCAGGAGAGAGGTGTCTGGGCATTGCAGTCTTCTGAGTTTGGATTGACGTCGTCCTGCTGAAGTAATAACTGTACAGTTCGTTTATGTCCGCCGTAAGCGGCCCAGGAGAGGGGCGTACGGCCATCATTGGCGGCCAAGTCCGGTTTCACCCCCGCCCCCCGCAGTAGTAGCTCTACTATCTCGTCATGCCCATTTCTGGCTGCCCAAAGGAGCGGGGTTTGGCCATCGCGATCGGCCGAGTTGGAGTCGACCCCGTTTCTCCCAAGTAGTCGGTTTATTATTTTCTCATATCCTTCCTCCGCGGCTCGGGAGAGTGGGGTGCGCTTATCATTGTCCGTTGAATCAGGGTTGACATTCGGATGGTCGATCAAAAGCTGCACTACTTCATCACATCCATTCCGAGCAGCCCATAACAGTGGCGTTCGTCCAAAACCGTCCGCCGCATCCGGTTCAATGTTGCCTCGAGTCAGTAGTAGCTTTGTCACTGCTTTCCGTCCATTTTCAGCAGCCCATGACAGTGGTGTTCGTCCAATATTGTCTGCCGAATTGGGATCTGCATCAGGCCGGCTTAATAAAATGTCCACTAACTTTTCATGCCCTTCAGCAGCAGCCCATGATACTGGTGTCCGGCCGTCAGTGTCCCTTGAGTCAGGGGTTGCATCTCCCTCCTTCAATAATAGTTGTAGAACACTTTCGTCCCCATTCCTTGCAGCCCATAAAAGTGGTGTCCGGCCATCTTTATCGGGTAAGTCAGGCTTAGCTCTCCCCAGCCTCAATAATAGCTCCACCGCCCTTTCATTCCCGGTTCTAGCAGCCCACCAAAGCGGAGTCCGGTCGTCTTTGTCTGCCAATTCGGTATCGATGTTTCCACCCTCCAGTAGCAGCTCCACTATCTTGTCGTGCCAACTCCCCGCAGCCCAAGAGAGCGGCGTTCTGTTAAAATTGTCTGATAAGTTAGGGTTGGCAACTTTGCATTCTAGAAACACCTTTACAACTCGTTCATGTCCATACATAGCGGCCCGGATTAATGGCGTCTGTCCACTTTCTCCAGCTAAGTCTGGGTTTCCGGCGTCCCCCCATCCCAACATAAGCTTCACTACTTCTGCATGTCCACTCCCAGCGGCCCACCAGAGAGGCGTTCGGCCATGATTGTCAGGAGAGTTAGGATCGGCCTCTCCTTTCTCTAGGAATATTTTGACAACTCCTTCATTCCCGGTACTAGCCGCCCATGATAGCGGTGTCATGCCACTCTTGTCCGGCATGTCAGATTTGATGCCAATCTGGGCTAGTAATAGCCCTACGACCGACCTGCGCCCACTTTCGGCAGCCCTCGAGAGTGGCGCACGTCCATCATCATCATCTGCAAAATTCGGGTCGGCACCCTGCTCTCTTGAAAAGTCCACCACTCCCCCACGCCCTTCGGCTGCCCAGGAGACTGGTGTGCGGCCGCATTTGTCCGTAGAGTTGGGGTCAGCCCCTTTCTCTAATAATAGCCTTACTACATTTTCATGTCCACCTCCAGAAGCCCACGAGAGGGGCGTTCGGTCGGAATGGTCTTTTGTTTCGAGGCTGTTCCCTTGCCGATCTAGTAATAACTCTACTACTCCATGATAGCCACATCCGGAAGCCCATGAGATTGGCGTACGGCCATTTTTGTCTGGGCCCCCAAGTTCGCCACCTCTTTTCTCCAGAAACATTGTTACTACTTCCTTATGCCCATTTCCAGCAGCCCACGAAAGTGGCGTTCGTCCGACATCGTCCGGAAAGTTACGTTTAGCGTCTTCCCGGCTTAACAGAGCCTTCACCACCTCTTTGTAGCCCTTTCCGGCAGCCCATGACAATGGCGTGCGGCCATCAATGTCTGTCGTTGCAGGATTGGCGCCCTTCTTCAACAGCAGCTCCAAGAATCTCTCGTGCCCATTTCTCGCGGCCCATATCAAAGGGGTGCTACCCGTGATATCTCTTTGATCTAAATCGAACGCTTTTTGCCCCATTAAAAGAGCTGCAATCTCTGTAATCCCAAAGAAAGCTAAACAATGCAATTCAGAAAATCCTTCAGGGCAACCTTCCGGTGGGTGACCCCAGGGCCATGAATTTTCTAGTAGAAGTAGCTTTGCCGAAATGTGTTTATCATGTTGATCAAAAAGTTTTTTGACAAGTGCTTCGGCGTGTTCTGTGGTTTCCTCGCGGACATGCTCTCCCCAGTAATGGGAAGCATACTGAAGAAAGGGGGTTTCCGCCGGGGCAATGTGGAGAGAAGGTGATAGGTGTTTGATATCGTCAAAGTTGAGGTATGTGAGGCATGTTTCCGCAATCGTCAAGTCAGTCCTTTGGAAATACCCAGGATTGTCCTGCAGATAATCTTTTAATGTGGAGTGAATCAGGTGGATGGTCGATGCTTCCCGGTCCTCAGTAACAAGCCCTAAACAGCAGTCTAATAATGTTCGGATGGAGGAAACTTTCCCCAAATTTAAACTTGCTGACCCTTTTTCGATCGCTAAGGCATGACGCAACTCGTCGGCGTGCAATGGCCGCTTTGAATGACAAAGCAACATTAAACCCCTAAGAGCGAGCTCTGATCTGCGGGGACCCTGCTCGTTTATTCGAACCAGTGTTTTACCATATTCACTCTGCAGCTCTGGGCTATCTTCCATCGCCATAAGTTTTGCTCTTCTGTCGCTCACGGTTATCTCATCCAATATTGCGTTCATTTTTAGGTATGCCAGTAGAAATCTAGACATTATGTTAGTGAATTAAACTTCTCTTTTACATAACATCGTACTTCTACATACATTCCTGAGACCTTTTGGGGAATAGTTGTCTTAATTTCTTCCGCCAATCCAGGGTTCATCTCATCACGATTTGGGTCCCGGTCCAGCCTATGAGTGATGTATCTCTTGATATCCTCCACCCTAGATTTGGTGGACATAGTTTGCGCACCTTCGAGACGCAGCTCTATTTCACGTTGAATCTGTGGCCGTCCAGTGAGGAAGAGTCGGATCGTTGGCCACCGTTTGACAATCATAGCCAAGGAACGAAGAAGTTCTAGCCGTTGCGATACCGGAAACTCGTCTAATGCGTCGATACAAATAAATACCAGATCAAGTGATGCAAGAACTGTACCCAGCATATTTACAAGATCCTGGAGGAGGGGACGCCTCTGATGGTCTCCATGCTTTTTGGAATTCTCAAACTCTTGACTCACTACTTCGGGGGTCTTATCTAGTCCAGTCACGACCTTCCTAAGAAGCCCGGCGATCAGATCCGTAGCGGATCGCCCTTTATGGTTGAGGTAGTCGCAGTATAGGTAAAACACACGGAGGTTTTTTCGACAAGCCAGGGGACACAAGGTGTCAATAACTAAAGAACTAATGATTCTACTAGTTAGCAATTTATATGGTTGCTCAAAACATCTTTTGTAACATACCTGATGAAAGTCTTCCCTACTCCAGGATCACCGTAACAGAAGAGTGTGGGATTAGCAGATCCAGATGCCCAATCCTTAAACTCACTCGTTTGGATAAGCCAATTTCCAACACCTTCGAACCGACGTTGCCGCACAGCTTCGTGCTTGTTGTCCTGAAGTTCCGCTGGAGATATCCAGTGCAGAAGGTCACTCTTTGCCTGATCTAGTGGTTGTGCGGCGATTTCCTTGTGAATGTGAGTGACATTCTCGGTGTAGTTAGTAGTAACTGCAGAATTTCCACAGTTATTGTTACCGTCTCTGTATCCGACCCCAGAATTAACTACCTCCGTTATGGGGCTCATTGTTTCGATAGGCTGGCCAAGCCAAACGTATCGTGAAGTCAAGGAGATCTCAATAAGTTGAAGAAGGGCAGCGATCAAAGTGAGGTTGTTGTTTCGCATGCAGTCACCTCAGACGATTAATTGACCGATCACGAAGTGCCGCTGCTCCACAAGCACCACTGCAGGCCAATCGCCCTCGGAATACGAACACCGGGCTGAACAGTACAGGGGGTGAGGGTAAGTGAGGCGAAGGGGGTGCGATTAGCTTTTAGGCCGCTTCGGCCACTCAGAGAACAATATATGGTAGAGCCGCTGTGGCATGAGGAGTAGAGGGTTCGCCTGACTTTTTTCCACCTGCAAGAAAAGAGCCAAGATTCGCCCTTCGTCTGGTTACACCCTTTTGGAGGGGAACAGGGGGGTCCACCCAATCAACGCCCTTTGAGCGATTCTCACGATGGCTTCAAAGTCTTTATTCTTACCCTCGGTTAAAAGAACTTTTCTTAGGTGATTTGCTCTCTTCGTCACCCCTTGGGCTCGCTTTCCTTTGTTTTGGCTATTGATACGCCGCCCATGATATGAGCTCTTTTGAGAGCACCACTGCCCGCCTCTTCAAAGGCAATTTTTTTCTGGGACCACATTCTTTTTTGCACTGGCAGATGGCTGGGACTACAGTTCACGGTTTGAGGAGCCTTTTGAGGCCCAAGTCCATACCTTCTTTATCGACACCGCCCAGTACAGACACGAACATGATTCTGATAGCCTTTCATTCTTTTTTGCGATTGTTCCAGACACTCCCCTTTTTAGGGACCCACGACTGCCCCCCAGCACATAAGACCTAGGAGTTGAGTTTTTTATTTCTCCTAGACAATCATCGTAAGTCCTGGGCAACCCCCAGGCAATCCCAACTTGAAGGGGTGTCTTCACCTCCTCCCTTGGGGGGATGGCTTTGACCCCCAAAACCACCACCCACACCTCAGAACTTCTGACCGGCGTATCCCGGCAGCCTTGGTGTGGTTACACGAATGTTGGAAGTCCTGGCTTACCCCCAGGCACATCGGCGGATTTTGGGACCTTGTTTCTGGCTGTGTGACGTAATTTCGGCATCGCAATCAACAATATTTCGGCATTAATCTCGATGACACTTTACTTCGTCTTCTTGAGCCGGCGCTTTTTTCACCTGCCTTCGGACCGTCATGGGGAGACTCCTTTGAGTCCTGTGGGGGGCGGCCCTGCGGAGGCCTTGCTGGGGATTTTAGGGGGGATTAGTCGGCATCTGGGGTCCACGTGCGGCCCTGCTCCGGGAGCTCTAGATCACTGGTTACTTGGTTTCGGGGAGGGTTTCTTTTGTGGGGGAGTGTTCGCGAGATGACGAGCGGGTCATTAATGTTGTGTTGTGGCAGGTGGCCAGGAGGTGGATTTCTTTTAGGGGGCCCTTGGCTGGGGGGAGTATCTCATGCCGGCTTAGCTAGAAACAATTAGGTTCGTAAAACGGGGCTTACCCCCGGGCTAGATAGAATGGAAACCTGGTTTATGGTTACACCCACCAAATTTTGGCCAGTAGAAACCGAAATGGCCCCCGTTCGCAAAGTCTTCGCGGAAAGAGAGGTACTATGGCAGGGTCTTGGCGGTAACGAAAGTAGCAATACAAGAGATTGCCGGGTATGGAATGACTGAATTCTATATTTTACAATAACACCCTCATTGCTAGTAACTTGCCGGAGGTCTACTACCGGTATACGGGAAACCCAAATACTAGTATATTTTGAAGCTACCATTTAATATGACCTCTTGGAAGGTAGTCTTGATCGTGGTGCATCATGTAACTTACGTGGCCTCGAGTTCGGTATCTCTTGACAACACTTCGAATTGTTGATGGTGGAAGACAGACTCACGAGCTATTTTCTCATAGCTCACTTCCAGCAATATCGCGGTTTCGTTCATATCGTGAACTAGGGTTATATAAGCGAATGGAGTTTCTCGTCAAGTCTACCAGCCCTCCACTGTGTTCCCCGAAAACTAGCACTCCCTCAAATCCTCCGATGCTCCAGCCAATTCTAACACTTCGCGAAATTCTGGTATCCCATTCTAAAGGGGAAAGTAGCATTAAACTGTGGGACAAGGACCGGTTCCTTCTCGCAGCCAAATTGGGACAATGGGTTCTCCAGCACCACGACACCCCCTGGCTACGTGACCTCGATGCCAGTGAGATTCGTTTCTTCACACGATACGAGTCTGATTCGAACTACGCGAATTGGACTCCTTGTTTATCGACCTCCTTCAAAAGACTATCACTTGCATACGGACAACGTAACAAGGAGTTATACGCGCTTGGATTGGTGCTTTTGGAGCTGGGGCTTAAGAAATCTCTCGCTTATGTCCCCGGAGACGAGGCCGGCGTTCTCAGGGTCGCTTCTCGTGACCTGTTAACTAGTCTTGGGAGGAGATATCGAGCTATAGTTGAGAAGCTGTTGAAGGAGGGGAAGAGCGGAGATTCAATCGACGAAAAGTTGATAAATGGTTTAGAAAATGATATAAAATTCATCGAAGAAAAAGCTTTAGATTTTTTTCAAGAATAGGATTGCGGGGTGGGGTTTGGGCATTGGGTTTTCTATTCCCTCCCGAGGTGTGTTTAAGAGAAAATCATTGTTGTGCAGTAAAGTATAATATATCTAATTACCGGTATGTTGAGTTTTTAGGGAATTTTTCATGTGGAATTTTTTACTCTAGTTTAAGGATTCTGTTGGAGTCTAATGTGCGTGTGTATGGGAGAGAGAGAGAGATTCGCACGGCCGCGGTCTATCGACACTAAAGTCCACACCCCATAAAGTAAGCTCTATTATATGTCGAAGTGAGACAAAAGGGAAGAGAAGATGGCAAACCCTCGAAAAGCACTCTCGATTACCGATACAAAAGAGACATGAGTTAGTAGTATGATATCATAGTTGAGCAGGCTGGGCAACTGTACCGAAAACATCCAAATAATGAAAATGGTAGCCAACTCACTCCACTTCCCGTGCATGATGTGATACTGTGATTGTGTGTTAGTAGCAGCTCTATATAGACTCACGATCGAGCCTGTGAATGCAAAAAAAAAAAAAATAGTAGAAGAAAAGGCAATACAAATAGTTGCGGATCCAGCACAATAGTCTACTGGGGGCAACTCAATTTCAACGCGCCTCCGTCAAATTGAAGTCATACTTTCCGCTCGTGAACATCATATCGTCGGGCGGTAGTAATCTTTCCCGTTTATTCAATATCTCCGGTTCTCTCTTTTTTTTTACACACGTTCGATAACGCGCAGATGGATGAGGGTTTAGGATACCGGGCAACGGGACGACATTTATCCACTATCACGCCAGCATACGCAAGCACTCGGTCGAAGACTCGAAGACTCCCGTTTCTTAAAGAGATGTTTATACCTCGTGGCATCAAAGTTTTGCGAGACGGTTTTTGTGTACCCAAGTGACCTATTTGTCCCGTCTAGAAAGCTGAGCAAGTCACTTTTACCACTTGTGCACATTGAAGAAATAATTTTGCAATCACATTTTCCTCAACTTACTAATACGCTTCTCCACGCCAGACATCATGTAGTTTCGAATGCTCCACGTGTTGTACCCGAATATGTGAAGCTAGAGATGAAGGCGAGTCCCCCCTCCCCCCAAGGTGAACCCAGCTACACGTATAGTTTCATCACTTCTGTACTCATACATAGATTGCTCAACCAAGAGCACAGCTAATCTTGACACATTTTACATTCTTTAAACAAGTGTCATACAGCGAAGCAAACTGCAAAGATGTACCAAGAAAACCACTTAAAGATAAATAGTGCGAAATTGAAAACTCCGAACCCTCCACATTAAAACGAACCAGGATTGAAATGAAGAATGCAACAAGATACCCCTAATGCTCGCAAGAAAAATCACTACTCCCGCTTATTTGTACACATATCAGAGTAAAAGGTGAAAGTTAAGATTGCAATCGAATAAGGGAAAAACAGGGATATGTACGAGATTATACAGGCTGAAAGGCGTAACGGTAGACAACCGAAAATATGCGTGGGGATGGTGGAGCTAATTACCGGATATCGTGCCTCGAATGTCAACGGTTGAGGCTCGGGAGTTGGGTCTGGTGGAGATGGGGTTGTCGAGACTGGTTGACGTAGCCGCAACAGCCGCGCTATGCCCTGATGTTGATTCTCGTTGGCCCAGGAGAGAGGTGTCTGGGCATTGCAGTCTTCTGAGTTTGGATTGACGTCGTCCTGCTGAAGTAGTAACTGTACAGTTCGTTTATGTCCGCCGTAAGCGGCCCAGGAGAGGGGCGTACGGCCATCATTGGCGGCCAAGTCTGGTTTCACCCCCGCCCCCTGCAGTAGTAGCTCTACTATCTCGTCATGCCCATTTCTGGCTGCCCAAAGGAGCGGGGTTTGGCCATCGCGATCGGCCGAGTTGGGGCTGACCCCGTTTCTCCCAAGTAGGAGAATTATTATTTTCTCATATCCTTCCTCCGCTGCTCGGGAGAGTGGGGTGCGGTTCTCATTGTCCGCTGAATCAGGGTTGACATCCGGGTGGTCGATCAAAAGCTGCACTACTTCATCACATCCATTCCGAGCAGCCCGTAACAGTGGTGTTCGTCCTAAACCGTCCGCCGCATCCGGATCGATGTTTTCTCGAGTCAGTAGTAGCTTTGTCACTGCTTTCCGTCCATTTTCAGCAGCCCATGACAGTGGTGTTCGTCCAATATTGTCTGCCGAATTGGGATCGACATCAGGCCGGCTTAATAAAATGCCTACTAACTTTTCATGCCCTTCAGCAGCAGCCCATGAGACTGGTGCCCGGCCGTCGGTGTCTCTTGAGTCAGGGGTTGCATTTCCCTCCTTCAATAATAGTTGTACAACACTTTCGTCCCCATTCCTTGCAGCCCATAAAAGTGGTGTCCGGCCGTCTTTATCGGGTAAGTCAGGCTTAGCTCTCCCTAGCTTCAATAATAGCTCCACCGCCCTTTCATTCTGGTTTCTAGCAGCCCACCAAAGCGGAGTCCGGTCATCTTTGTCTGCCAATTCGGTATCGATGTTTCCACTCTCCAGTAGCAGTTTCACTACCTTATCGTGCCAACTCCCCACAGCCCAAGAGAGTGGAGTTCTGTTAGAATTATCTGATAAATTAGGGTTGACATCTTCCAATTCTAGAAACACCTTCACAACTCGCTCATGGCCATACATAGCGGCGCGTATTAATGGCGTCTGTCCATTTTCACTAATTAAATTTGGGTTTCCGGCGTCTTTCCAGGCTAACATAAGCTTCACTATTTCTGCATGTCCACTCCCAGCGGCCCACCAGAGAGGCGTTTGGCCATGGTTGTCAAGAGAGTTGGGACCGGCCTCTCCTTTCTCTAGGAATATCTTGACAACTCCTTCATTCCCGTTACTGGCCGCCCATGATAGCGGTGTCATGCCGCTATTGTCCGGTATGTCAGATTTGATGCCGACTTGGGCTAGTAATAGCCTTACGACCGACCTGTGCCCACTTTCGGCAGCCCTCGAAAGAGGCGTACGTCCGCCATTGTCTGCAAAATTTGGGTCGACACCTTGCTTTATTAAAAAGTCCACCACTCCCACATGCCCTTGCTCTGCCGCCCAGGAGACTGATGTGCGGCCACAGTTGTCGGTAGAATTGGGGTCGGCCATCCCTTTCTCCAATAATAACCTTACTACATTTTCATGTCCACCTCCAGAGGCCCACGAGAGGGGCGCTCGGTCGGAATGGTCTTTTGTTTCGGGGTCGATCCCTTGCCGATCTAGTAATACCTTTACTACTCCATGATGGCCACCTCCAGAAGCCCACGAGAGCGGTGTTCGACCAAAACAGTCTTTAGTTTCAAAGTTAATAGCACTCTCCTGTAGAAACAGTTCTACCACTCCTTTATGGCCGTTCCTAGCCGCCCACGAGAACGGTGTGCACTTGCCAATATCTTCCGCTTCAGGATCAAAATAGCCCCCTTTTAAAAACAACCGTACTAATCTCTCATGCCCATTTCTCGCAGCCCATGTCAATGGGGTGCTCCCAGTTATATCCTTTCGACGAAAATCTGCGACTTCGGCATGCAATAAGGAAATTGCAATCTCATGGAGGCCAAAGAAGGCTGCGCAATGCAGTCCACTAAACCCATCGGGAATACCGTCCAAATCATGCCCCCAAGGCCACGATTTTTCTAATAAAAGTAGCTTGGCAGAAATATGTTTGTCATGTTGATTCAAGAGTTTCAGCGCAAGTGCTTTCACGCATTCCGTAGACTCTTTTCGTGCATGTTCTCCCCAATAACAGGAAGCGTATTTAAGAAAAGGAGTTTCGGTAGGAGCGGAATGGAGTGTAGGGGAAAAGTTCCTGACGCACTGGAAATTGAGATGAGTCAAACAGGTTTCTGCGATCAGAGAGTGGGTTCTCTCAAAAAGGCTGGGATGGTCGCGCAGATATTTTTGTAGGGTGAGATGCATCAAGCGGACAGTTGATGTTTGTTTTTCAACGACCACAAGTCCTTGACAGTATTTCGATAAGGCCTCAATTTGGGGGACGTTATCGCGATCATGATCGGCGCTCTCTATCACGATCCCAAGGGCATAACACAGCTCGTCGGCATGTAATGGTCGCTCAGAGTGAGAAAGCCACATTAAAACCTCAAGGCCGAGCTTTGATGTGCTTCCACTCTTGTCCCTTACCCGTTCCAGCATTCCTTTGTACACACCCTCCAGAGACCGACCTTTTCTCATCTCCCTTAGCCTATTTCTTCTTTTGGAGATTGTTTCTTCTAATAATACTTGGTCGATTGTCAGGGCAACAAGTAAAAATCTAGACAGCATTCTCAGTTCACAATCCCATCTTAGGTGTATTGGGAATACTCGTCCAAGTAGAATGTCCGCAGATAAATCATGAGCCCCTAACCCTGCGCCCCATACAAATCTGTGCGCCGCTCGAACCCGTGGGCACAGAATTATCCAAGGACATCTAGTTTTGACGAGTAATTGCTTTTACGTACATCTCTGAGATAGTTTGAGGAATAATACTCATGATCTCTTCTTCTAGCTTATCGTCTATTGCTGTGTGGGTAATCTTATCTTGGGCGAGTCTTTGAGTGATATATATCGATATGTCCTGCTTGGTGGGCTCTATCGAAATAATTTGCAGAGCC
This sequence comes from Choiromyces venosus 120613-1, assembly GCA_003788595.2. Taxonomy (NCBI): domain Eukaryota; kingdom Fungi; phylum Ascomycota; class Pezizomycetes; order Pezizales; family Tuberaceae; genus Choiromyces; species Choiromyces venosus. The sequence goes on from ML120619.1 coordinate 46,466, forward strand.
CCGGCGAAAAATCTCACCACTTCGTCTCTAATATTCCGCCGGCCAGTAAGGAAGATCCGAGTTCCGGGCGAATCTTGAATGATATTTTCCAAGGAGCGAAGAAGCGCTGGTCGATTCTCTACCGGAAATTCGTCCAACGCGTCGATACAGATGAAATTCCGTCGAAAGGATGCGAGAGCCGCCTTTAACATTTTCTCAATCTCCTCAAGTCCCAGAGTCCGACCCATATGTTTTTTTGATTTATCAAATTCCTGGATGATTTCTTCATGAAGCCCCGGTAAGCCACCCAGAACCCCTTTCAGGAGCGCACCCATCAGATCCGTCGCGGTTTTAATTTCTGGTGTGAGGTAGTCGCAGTACAGGTAGAACACACCGACGTTGTCGTTTCCGTGCCGGGAAATCAAGGTGTCAATAACCAGAGAACTAATTTAATACTGGTTAGTGATGTGTATTATAATGATGTTTTCTGGAAAAAAAAATCTTTCATACCTGGTGAAAGTTTTCCCGACACCAGGATTGCCATAGCAGAAGAGTATATTGGGGTAGGTAGATCCATTTGCTTCCCAATTGACAAACTCGAGCGTTTCGAAAATCCAATTTCCCACACCGCCGACCCGATCTGTACACACTCGTTTGTGTCTATTCGGAAGTTCAAATTGAAATATCCACTTCAGAATCTCACTCTTTTCGTTGTCGGTTGGCTGTTGGAGGGTTATCTGGATTTCGTTGATGATCTTCGTATTTCCACAGTTCTCATTACCATTCCCACATGTGACGTTATTGTAAGATATCTGCGCTGTCGGGTTCATGATTTCGTTGGGCTAGTGAAGTTAAATGTATTGCGAAGGTTGAGGCGATTCTATTTCTCGAGATGATGGACTGTGGAAAGACACTGACCAGCTGTGATGCTGTATGAGCTGTGTTGTTGTTCCACAAGCGCCACAGCAGCCAATCGTTATCGCCCTCGGAATACGAGCACCGGGCTGAACAGTATTGTTACTCAAGTCTTTGAAAATAGTTTTAGAGATGAACAACCTACCGCTATGAGGAGTGAGTTGTAGTGATCGCAAGATTTCAGGTATCCTACCAGCTCTTCCATGTTCTCCCCAAACCGCCCATGATTTGTACCGCTAGGGCCATACTAAACACTCTACTAGTGCAGTACACCACAATAACTTCGGCGTCGATCGTTTATTTTGAGGCTCTCTGGAATATAATCTACACTACGCATGACAACATTTGCTAAGCGCAGTTTGAGATCCACTGCTCTCGACATACCCAAACTCCAAAACCACCCACCACGCGACGCAATTATATAATATACAGAAGAATACTCCAATGCCCCACTTGAGCCTGGAACGGGAAGAGACTCATGGTGGAGCACAGTAGTCGTCGTGCCTGAGTGGAACGGAGCATGCAATTGGTCTCACCAAGGAATGTTCGCTCGATTTTACCAAATGTTGAGGGTTGATATTTGAATTCAATCCTGTCTGATGTCCTGTAACTTATGTTTCAATATGAAATTAGGCCGGGTTTGAGGCTAAAACGCGTAAAAATAAAAATAAAAATAAAAAAAAACTCTTCCCCCTCTGATCCCACAAGATTTTATTCACGCAGAATGGCTCAATATGGTACCAGTACAGTGCAATTATCTACTATACCACTACCCTTCAAAGTGCGGGCAAGGAGGGGACCAAAGGCAGGACAGTGAGTAAAAGCAGCATACTCTATGGTATTTGTAGTGCACTTACCGCGGTACCCTTCACGACTATTTCCGGACGCACTAAAACTCTAGTTATCGAGTAGGATAATAGCCTAAAAATTGAAATGTCTTAAATATTGAAATTACGATACTGGTAAAAGTATTCCTGCAAGTTGCCTTCTACTTTAGGACTGAATCGAACATAGTAAACCCAAGGTAAAGTACATAAGAAAGGTATACTGTATATGATTTCAGCATGAACTAGAACTTAGCCGGCCACTATACTGTCATAACTTGTTTTTTAGAAGAGCATTTCCTGAAACTTCTAGGACTCCTTGTGATAATGATACCGTGGCATGACCAATGACCAGACCGCCTGGAATCTAGCTGAAATAAGTATTTCCTACTAGAGCATAGCCTCACAAAATTAGAGCTAGCTTCACACGTTAGTAAGCTAGTCATTTATCATCACTCGTTCGTTGCTAACGTTTGAACGGTAGCCTGCCGTAAACCGCCCAAACGCTGTTATTCAGACCAGCTATCGAAAATGTGAGAAGATTTACCAGGCTTTTAAGGAGGCCCAATGGAAAGATTCAGAACGACGGATCAGAAGGAGGAGTGTGGAGTGAGCTGGCAGCTAACTCAGACAGTGCGGTGAGGTGAAAAGCTATATTGGGAGAAATGAGACTCGTGGAGTATCATACTCAAAAGACTTGCGCTGTTGAATGTGATGATAACTCCTGTTAGTAAAACCAAGTCACAGGCTTCTAGAACACTTCCGATGTGTTAATCTTGTACTTACATACCGGTGTTAGTACTGCATGATACTTGTATTCTATTCTGTGTTTAGCAGAGATGGTACCGGTGCTGAACAATCCTATCCCTAACCCTGTCAGAGAAATCTTCATGGATTTGGGTAAGATTAGCTCCGGGTGAAGATACGCCACTTTATCGTAGTAGTGCCTTTGGCTAAGCGTTTGAGCTCGCGGATATATTCAAGTGAACAGGTCCAGATTCTCACCGCTTAGTAAGCCCCGTGCGATCCCCTCCCTGGGCATATACTCTATATAATTAAACTTTGTGCAAGAAGTCAAATAGAAATGAAATTGTTGGAAGTATCTAGAGCTGCTTGGCATACTTCGGATATGGATCCCAAACGGCGGAGGAAATTCCGTTATCACGAAACACTTGCAACGTTGGCGAAACACTCGGAACGTTGGCGAAACACGAACGTTATGTTTTATGGGGATATTGTGAAACGTTCCTTTACTCCTGCGAGAATGGAACGGAAGAAGTTTTCTTTTGTGCAGGATTTATCACTCGTTGCTGCGTCTATATAAGTCCTGTATATTCTCTTTGTCTATGTCTTTGGTCTACATCGCTTTTCATCCATTCGTTCGTTATCACAGAGAAGTCAGGTCGCATACCGCAGTTGTTCGTTTTTCTTTTATCTCTACATTCTTTATAGAAAGGATCACTACTCCTTTAGTCTCTATCACTTCCTGCGCCAGGATACCAGCCCCCATTGCCATTCGGTACCGTATTTGATTCTGTGTAAAAGAAATAACCTCGCTCTACGATGGTTAGGTAAAGCCAAGGTTCTTAATCTGATACAGGGCTATTATGATACCCTATCATAGAACATCTAATCAAATCACCTTCATCCAAGCCTGAGCCCTTATGCTCTTGTAGTACGAGTAGTTAGGGGGGAGGGGCGGGTGACGGTCAATTTAGGAAAGGGACAAAAGGTTCAAATTGCTAATAAGCACCTCGAGGTCTCTAGGTGCCGGGGCCTCCGCTAGTAACTTGAGTACCGTGCAGTAATAGGTATCATACACAACCATAAGGAAAAGAGAGTTCTGAAGAGCAACCATAAGAGAGAGAAGGAAAAAGAACAAATTTTGAGGAAGAAAACAAAGGGCCATGCGGGGCTCTGAATTATTATAGAGAGGAACACCTGTACAGTTGAGAAATAAATGATAATAAAAAGGACAAACTATAACTTACAATTCAAGTAGACGCCAGCAGCTTTGATCCCTACAAAAACAAAATGAAAAATGAGATGTCTGCTAGAGCAAGAAGAATGAAAAGTAGTAGAATGGAGAGTAATAAAGAATATACAAAAAAGAAAATTTCCCCACTGTGACCTTCTGAAACTTTATCCGGAAGCTTTTCTAAGATGTCATTTAGCGACGGGGAAAGCTTGTACAGAGAATCCACAATGTTCTTAAGCTCGTTGTCATCATCATCAAAACTACTCTCAGATCCACTGTCGGAGAATCTCTGACGAATTCCAGGATACATTCTGCGGGCATCATCGACTGCTCGAGAAAGTTCTTCGTACTGGCTTTCTAGAAGGACAATGATGGATCAGCGTCGAGATTTAAATGATATTGGGGGTTACTATCTTACCATTTGAGTCATGGCTTAGAATACCAGATATGCTTGCTAGATTTACAAGGAGTGTGAATATGACTTGCTTGAGGTTTTGTGAATGTTCGAGGATTTCGTCGAGCCGGCCGTGGGACGTGCAGAATTCGTCAGCCCAAAGTCGGAATCTTCCAATATACCGCCGTCGATTTCGATCACCATCTTCCGGGATTATGCGAAGACAGGAGCCAATCAGGCGGGTGGCTAGTCCCTCCGGAGAATGATGCAGACGGGAGTTTGGGTGAACTAGCTGATTAGTCGGCTTTGTTCCCTCAGCGGCAATCCCGATATCAGCCATAATTGTAATTTCCTGATTTTCTGGCAAGCCAGTGCTCAACTCCTGGTGTAATGGTGGCTCGATTGGTTCCTTAGGACCCTCTTGCATATCCGTAGGATAAGGTTCTTTTGATGATTTGTCTGCTGGATCAGTGTGAATATATCTTTGGAATGGTGGATGTGGTTGGCTACTATTATCTCTGCGTACTATGATGGCGCCGGTATTGCTTGGTTCAGCCGGTGGCTTTAGCAACTCCTGATTGATTCCCAGGGGTTCCGGGGAGTATGGTGTCTGGCTGGATTCCTTCTCTGACAAATCGATATCTGGGACAACGCCGAGGCGGTCATGCAGGAGCTTTAATGTCCCATCATGTCCATTCTCGACAGCCCAGGAAATCAATGTTCGTCCCTCATTGTCTTTTATATGGGGATCGACTTTTTTGCATTCTAAAAGTGACTTCACTAACCCCTCATACCCATTCTGCACGGCCCGTAGCAGCGGTGTTCGGCCCAGATTATCTGGTGAGTTTAGGTCGATACCATGGTGGACTAGTAATTGCCCCGATATTTCCTCCTGTCCGCTCTCGATAGCCCAAAAGAATGGTGTCCTACCAGTAGTATCTCCTAAGTTCGGTTTAACATTCGGTTGATTAAGTAGTCGCTCTACTACTCCCTGATGCCCGTTTTCAGCGGCCCAAGAAAGTGGGGTTCGGCCATTATTGTCTTGGGAGTCCGCTTCAGTTTCCTCATACCCTAATAGCAGAATAACTATTCCTTCGTGTCCATGCTCGGAAGCCAAGGATAGAGGTGATCGACCGTCTGTGCTCCGGATTTTGGGATTCGCCTCCGATTCTAGTAATACGCTTACTATCTCATCATGCCCGCTGAAGACTGCCCAAAATAATGGCGTTTGGGAGTTTTGATCTGCTAAGTTGATATTTTTATCAATGCCTTCTCGTTCTAAGAACAGTTTCACCACCCCCAGATGTCCATTCTCAGCAGCCCGAGACAGTGGTGTCCTCTCGTCAACATCACTTGCTATGGGGTCTATTTTGTCTTGATTCAATAGCAGTTCCACTATTGCCTCATGCCCGTGGGCGGCGGCCCATAAAAGCGGTGTTCGATTATCATTGTCGGCCAGGTTGCACCTAGTACCACCATGCCCCAGTAGAACTCTCGCTGTTCCCTCATATCCCTCGCCAGCAGACCATGAGAGGGGCGTACGGCTATCACCATCGATTGAGTTGGGGTCGGTGTCCTTTTGGCCCAGAACTAGCCTCACTACTTCAACGTGCCCATTTTTAGCAGCCCAAAACAGGAGTTTATGGGAGCTCGTATCTGGTGAGTCAGGATCGATGTCCTTAGGGCTGAGAAACTCCTTCATTAGGTCCTCGTGGTCATTCTCAGCCGCCCATAAAAGTAGTTTTTGGAGATAGGTCCCCGCTATATCAGAATGAACAACTTTCCACTCGCACAATAACTTTACTAAACTATCGTGGCCGCTCTCCTGAGCATGCGAGAGCGGTGTTCGGCCAAATTCGTCGGGCAGGTTTGGGTCGACATCACCACGTTCTAACAATAGTTTAACTGTCCCCTCACCCCCATTCCCGGCAGCCCAAGAAAGTGGGGTTCGGCCACCAATGTCTCGGGAGTCCGCTTTAGTGTCCTCTCGCTCCAAAAGCATCCTTACTACCCCCTCATGCTCGTTCTCAGCTGCCCTCGAGAGTACTGTTCGGCCGTCCTTATCCGCTGCGTTGGGATTGACATCCTTTCGATCCAAAAGCAATTTTACTACCCCCTCATGCCCTTTCTCAGCTGCCCACGAGAGTGGCCTTCGGTCGTTGTTATCCTCTGCGTCGGGATTGACATCCTTTCGCTCCAAAAGCAACTTTACTACCACCTCATGCCCCTTCTTAGCTGCTAACGAGAGTGGCCTTCCGCCGTAGTTATCCGCTGCGTTGGGATTGACGTCCTCTCGTGCCAAAAGTGTTATTACTACCGCCACATGACGGCTTAGAGCCGCCCAACAGAGCGGCGTTCGTCCCTCGTTGTCTGGCGCATCCGGGTTGACATCTTTCCGCTCGAGAAGCAGCTCCACCACAGAATCATGTCCGTTTGATGCCCCAACCCAGAGCGGTGTTCGTCCTTCGTTGTCTGGCGCATCCGGGTTGACATCTTTCCGCTCGAGAAGCAGCTTCACCACAGAATCATGTCCGTTTGATGCCCCACCCCAGAGCGGTGTTCGTCCCTCGTTGTCTGGCGCATCCGGGTTGACATCTTGCCGCTCGAGAAGCAGCTTCACCACAGAATCATGTCCACTTAATGCCCCAACCCAGAGCGGTGTTCGTCCTTCGTTATCTGGCGCACCCGGGTTGACATCTTTCCGCTCGAGAAGCAGCTTCACCACAGAATCATGTCCGTTTGATGCCCCAACCCAGAGCGGTGTTCGTCCTTCGTTGTCTGGCGCATCCGGGTTGACATCTTTCCGCTCGAGAAGCAGCTTCACCACAGAATCATGTCCGTTTGATGCCCCAACCCAGAGCGGTGTTCGTCCTTCGTTGTCTGGCGCATCCGGGTTGACATCTTTCCGCTCGAGAAGCAGCTTCACCACAGAATCATGTCCGTTTGATGCCCCAACCCAGAGCGGTGTTCGTCCTTCGTTGTCTGGCGCATCCGGGTTGACATCTTTCCGCTCGAGAAGCAGCTTCACCACAGAATCATGTCCGTTTGATGCCCCAACCCAGAGCGGTGTTCGTCCTTCGTTGTCTGGCGCATCCGGGTTGACATCTTTCCGCTCGAGAAGCAGCTTCACCACAGAATCATGTCCGTTTGATGCCCCAACCCAGAGCGGTGTTCGTCCTTCGTTGTCTGGCGCATCCGGGTTGACATCTTTCCGCTCGAGAAGAAGCTTCACCACAGAATCATATCCATTTGATGCAGCACACCAGAGTGGTGTTCGTCCCTCGTTGTCTGGCGCATCCGGGTTGACATCTTCCCGCTCGAGAAGCAGCTTCACAAGCGCCTCATGCCCCTTCATCGCTGCCCACGATATTGGCGGCAGACCTGAGCAATCTGGTTTATTTATATCGGAACCCTCCGTTTCCATTAATGCTATCGCCAGCTCGAGAATCCCAAAGAATGATGCACAGTGCAGTCCAGTGCACTGTGAAGAATTATAGTTATCATAGTTGAAGTCAGAGCCCACCATCTCCTGCAAAAGTAATATAGCCGAAATGTGATCCTCGTAATGGTCCATGACCTCAATTGCCAACGATTTTGCATGATTTGAGAATTCCTTTTTCCCATGTGTTCCCCAATGTAGTGACGCATATCGTAGGAAGGGTACATCTTTCGCATGTGTTCCCCAATGTAGTGACGCATATCGTAGGAAGGGTACATCTCCCAGGTCAGGAAGTGGATAAGGAGAGAGGCTCTTTACTCTTTGTGAACTGAGATATGTCAAGCACGTTTCGGCAATTGTCGAATGAGCTCGAGGGAAGAGGTCAGGATTGGATGAGAGATACTCTTGAAGGGTATGGTGGACCAATCGCACGGTTGAGGCTTCCTTATCCACGGTTATAAGTCCCTGGCAACAGTTGAGCAAGGTTCCTATCAACGGAACATTTTCGACATCGAAATCCTGGGACCCTATCTCTACCGCAAGGGCATGACAGAGCTCATCCACTTTCAGCGGGCGATCCGAGTAACATATCCACATTAGTGTGGCCATTGCAAGTTCTGACTTGGCTCTGGTTTGTGCTCTTATGCGATCCAAGGTTGCACCATATGCATTCTCTAACCCTGGCCCTGCTCCATCGGTCATTGCCCGTAGTCTTCCTTTCCTATGAGAGATTGTTGTCTCTCGTAGGATCGATTCAATCTTAAGGGAAACTAGTAGAAAACTAGATTCATAGAGGTTAGCAATGCCGTTGGTTAACCTTAAGATATCCTCAATATTACATACCTTTTCGAAATCTTTGCAGGAACACCCTTCATGATATCTTCCTTCAGCCGGCTTGTCATCGCCTCCGGTGTCGTGTCCTTTTGCAGTCTCTCCTGTATATATACAGTGATATCGTTTTCCGTCGATATTATCGATAGGCTCGTCGCTCTTCTACCAAGTTGCCTCTTAACCTCATCACTAACATGCGGTCTTCCCGTCATAAATAGTCTTGTTTCCGGCGACCTCTGTAGAATCTGGTCTAGAGAACTGAGAACCTCGAGCCGATGCTCCGGCATACATTCATCAATAGCGTCAATGCATATGAACGTAGGGCGAGTGGATGAAACGGCCTGGAACATCCGTACTATTCCCGAAACCTCAAGTCCTAGGCCACCAATCACCTTTTTCTGCTCCCGATATTCCTTCATTACTACTTCCGGAATTTTTTCCAGCCCACTCACAAGCTGTTTGAGCAAGGAGCCGAGCATATTGACCGGTGTCTGCTCCTTCCGGGAAGCAAAGTCAAAGTAAAAACAGAGGACAGCTATGTTTTTTCCCCTGATCTGGTCGCTTAAAGAGTCTATTACCAGAGAACTAGCATCCCGTCAAGTCAGAAACCCTATTCTCTCGCCAGCCCTCCCGAATTCATTTTCTTACGTGATGAAGCTCTTTCCAACCCCCGGATGACCGTGGCAGAACAACGCCGTATGGTCGGAATCCTCACTCTCGCTACCATTAAACCAACTTCTAAACTTCTCAGTTTGCAGCACCCAGCTCCCCACCTCCTCCACACGTTGAGTCCGGATGTCATGATGCCGCATCTGTGGCTCCAAGGGAGATAGCCAGGATAAAACCTTAGACTCCTCGTCAATAACACGATGGTTGACGGTCTTCCACCCGTAGGCTTTGTTGTTGCTATTCGATACGTTGAATGAGTCCCGGTTATTGTTATATGATTGGGACATTTTTCTGTTCTTCAGTTCTTAAAGTGTTATCAGGCCGGAGGTTTCGGTGGACTGATGGTTGATTGACAAAGTGGTTGAGAGCTCAGAAGAAGCGGGGTTCGAGCACAGCCTAAAGCTACAGTGCCACTCGATGATGGCCCATGCTGATCAATCGATCCTAACTTTGTGCAACAGACCAAGCCTCAGAATTGGGCAAATCCGGGCCAGATAACTGTCGACCCAGCCCAAACCCAAAAACATGAAGCACAGCCCACCCAATCTAGAAAAATACATGGGTAACCCGGGTCACCCAACTAACCCAAACTACGTAATTCCAAAGAGAAATCGGTGTTGCCAGTACTGGTGCGCAGTTGTAGGGGGATAAAAGATGTTCAACCAAGATTTATTTTAATGGCTTCGGAAGGAGAATACACTATAAACTTCTAAAAGACGCCAAAATAAAAATAAAAATAACCTCTTTGAACTCGGCTCTCTTCATCAAAACAAGCCGGGGGCCCCACCGTGAACGGATTTAGAGCGAGTGATTGACAATGATGTAGTTACTCCGGAGAAACTTCCTTCTTGTAAAACAATTAAATGATCAAGTGAACTGAGTATACCAGTCGCCTCCCAACTTCGGCGCAGGCGCTAAAGTTGTGATGACGGAGACGGGGATCAACTAGGGATAGCCGGTTTAGAATTTGGGACCTGCCCTTGATAGTGAAATCGATGGAGTTGATGACATTGTAAGATTTGATGTTATTAAAAGAGTTTTGAGACATATTTCGGGTTTTCGCTGCTTGAAATTTTGCGATAGATTCTGTAGTCTAGTACCGTACTGCAAAGTCTGATGATGAAACTTCAAAGAGATGGTGAGAAGCGGGGGTCTGTTTTTTTTTCAGCCTTGGGCTATGATGCCCAAGGATGAGTTCAACCAATCCACCTGAACACTTGTGAAACCAATTCATTCACATCAGTGTGCATACAAACACTGCATAGCACAATGCAGTATTATACGAGCGCCGTATTGTCGGTACCGGTATTGGTAGGAAAGAAGACACCCTGAAGTCAATCTTATGGTTCCATTGGTATTATCTAGCTAAATTTCCTGCTACCATCACTGTAATACTTCCATACAAATTCAACAAGATACCAGTAGTCAAGAGAGCGAGTCACAAAGCACCTAGTACAGTACAAATTTCCACCCATCACAACAAAGTTACCCTGCCTTTGATAAATATCAGATATCTCGACTTTAAAGACCGGTGCCAAGTTTTCAAATAGCTGGTATTCATAGATACCGCTAAGTGCCTCGTATTTCCACGATCCATGTTCGAGGGGGATAGCTCCACCAAACTAAGGTCAAATTGAAAAATTAAACATATTTTTCTCTTGCATATTACGCCTGATCCAAATAAAAGACAATATTATCATAAGCCTCCTGGGACAGCCAATTAAGATGCTGGTACATTACAGAGTATGACAGGACAATGTCGTGCCTGTAGATAAACCAAGTGTACAGTACTCGAGTATCATTAGGAAAACGGTATTTACTCTTGGTAGCTATGATACAACAAAATTTGCCACGCGGGGTGTTGTCCTTTCATGCTCCGAAATATAGCTTCACTAGGTAAAATTTAGTGGAATGTAGGGAAATCCAGCATTATCAATACTGTAGGGGATAGACTAGACCAAAATTCGTACAAGTAAGCTAAGCTTTAGCTAGCAGGATCTTTCTGAACCAGAAACCAGAAAGTGGTAGTAATACATCACCGTATCCGGAATGGCGGAACAGTAGTTAGTCTACCCCTACTGTAAAAGATAGAAAAAAAAACACAACAATTCCATTGCTTTTGTGAAGTTATTTAGCTCCGTTGAGTTGATATCAGTATGGTGCAACATTCTTAAGACTACGGTAGGTGTTAGGGATCACATACAATTCGGCAATCAAATAAAATTTTAAAAAAAACGAATGGGACTGGAAAAAAAGAACTACAGCCCACTTAGAAGGGTGGAAGAGTCCTTGGTAGCTTTTTATTTGCATTCAAAATAATCCTATACTATGATACCAAAGTTCAATAAAAGTTTAATTCTTCCATAATTAGTGTGATGATGACTCAGTCCATTAAGTTACAGTAATAGCCAGAAATCATACCGTAGCGCTGAGTTTTCCTGTGAGCAAGACCGATAGATATAATCGTCACGTGCCTTAATCCAGCAAGCTGAAGATGCCAATTTTCTTGCTTATCAGTTTTACCGAAGGTGACAGTTATATCTATCGGTTGCGCTTGTACTCGAGTACAGTATATCCCACTAAATTTTGGTAGTTAGTATTATGGTAGTGTTCACCCGATAGTAAAGGGGACATCTTATCGCCAGGCTTGGAAATTTACTTGATAGCGGGATTTCATATCTGCTGGGAAACTCGGAAGTACTACATAAGATATGAGAGAGGTTGTCCACTGAGCAGGGCTATATGAATTCACAAAAGCAACAAAATCATTCTGCTGTATTTCTCTGTCCCCCAGGCATAACTACCAGCAACTACTCTGCCATGCCGGACATGGCAATGCATTACTGCTACTTCTGGTTTCTGGGTCAGACTGATACTGCTAGTCAAAACTTTTAACTTAGTGCATGTAGGGAAATTCATCGCTATCAACACTGCAGGGGATAAATAAGCAGGGATGAAGACCTCCATGTTGTTGTCAGATAACTTTTTGGTTACTATGTAAAAGATTGCTGTATCACGGTATGTGAGGTTATCATTTAAAGATTGGTAGGTAAACTACAAAATTCCTTAAGGATTGATAGACATCTTAACTGTTAGAATATTCAGTGGAAGTGGTTAGAGCTTTGTTGAAAGGTTCTTAGAAAGGTGGAGATCACTGGCGGTGACTAAGGAACTAATATTGATTGTGGTTAGCAATGCCCACTTTTAGTCCTAGAGAAATCTTCATCACGCACTTGAGAAATGTTTTGCCTGCTCCCGGATTCTCATGGCAAACCAACACAGCCTTATCCGCTCCTCCCTCACCACCCCGCCACTCCCGGAACTCGTTTTGTCTCCAAAAGCCAATTTCCCACATCTTCTAGCCGGTCTCTTTGAACACCATGATGTCGATTTTGAGGCTCTAGTGGAGAGAGCCACTACATGATCTGCCTATCCTCGTCTGGCTCATTGCATAATATCGTGTTGTAACTATTTGTTATGTTGCCGATGTTGGAATCCCCGTCGCCTACTCTGAGAGATGCCTATTTTGTGTGATCCATGATGATGATCTGCCCAAATCGCTGGTCGAATGTAGATAGTATACTCAAATAACGATAAATACGGTGGGGTATCAAGATGGGAAATAGGTTGACTGTTATACAATTTTCATGAAAAGAGCTGAATAAAAGCGGGGCGATGCGGCCCGTTGTCACGTGGCCGTCCAATCATTTCTACGCCAAGCAAACGGCTGTGGATCGAAGGTAAATTTACTTATGATAGCGATAGCTGAACTTGAGAGGCTTGAATACTAGTTTATAACGACTCTATCGCACCATAAGATATATTCACATGCTGAAACTGAAAGCGATTGTTCAATAGGGATACCGTAGAATCTGGCCATATAGAGACCGTTGCCAAGTTGGTTGCGTACAGGATTGACATTGAGCTATATTATATTAGGAGGAAAAAAAGAAAAAAACATATCAACAGAAAGACTATTCATCCTGTAGTCTAAATTCTACTTGGTGATCCTCCGTTTCAAGAAGCTCCATATTTTCCGCCTCCGCTACAATAGCCCATTTCAGCTTCCGATCGTGCCCAGTCACCAATTGCTAGTTCTTCCCGAGTAAACCCTTTGATTTTTAACTCGTGATCACATGAGCCATTGACTGGTAACAAAATGCCAGTATCTCGGAAGGTTTGAATCACAATTTTCCGCCATAAATCACTTTGATGCCATTCCTCCCAAGCTCTACCCACAGCCTCAGTTGTAACAATCCGGTGTTGACCGACACTCCGCTCATTTTCATCGTTCACCTTCAGCCTCTCAAGAGGTCTTCTAACTGGCGGCATGATAATATAAAGGACATGGTTGAGGATAACGTGGAGGATAACATGGAGGATAATGGGACGGATAGGTAGACTTTTGTTTACTGTCATGAGATTGAGAGAATTGAGTTGAGGTTCCTTCCGTATCTTAACCAAGCCCCCAAATAAGCATAGCTTAGCACGCAACTCCCTTGGCAACGGTCTCTATATGGCCAGATTCTACGGTAAAAGGGTTCCTTGGGCTGCATATAACATGAGACGTAGAGAGCCAATAGACGAAGGAGTTGAAGCTTCAAGCTTTGAATCCCTTGTTGGAGTTTAAACTAATCAACGAGAATGTAGAGCTGGCTAAAAAATCTTCGTAAGAATGAGCTACCGTAAAAACTGTAATAATTGAGTAGGGTGCTAGGAGGTTGAGTTAGAGTGAATGAGTAAGAACTAAGTGAAATTAATGTCTTGGATCTATTTTAGTGTTTTGGGTGGAGTCATTTCAGCTCACTCTGACCCTTGTGTTAACAACATGTCATTGCCACTTTTGAAAGATATAAAGTAATGACAAAATTGAATGTAAAGTACACAATTCTTTCTCTGAAAATACTTTGATACTCTATTGCTATTGATACAATTAATATACAACCCTTTTTCTGCAAAATAAGTGACTATTACAGAATATTTTATCAATAAAAATGACACAAAAAATAACGGCATATCTGGACACATAAAAGTCAAGCCCATACTCCCTCCCCTCCCAGTGGATAAGTTTTATGCCAGTGTTAGAAAGTGAAGAGGGCCAAAAAGAAAACAACTCACCAAACCACTTCCAACTAGTCAAAAATGATTCACCAAGGGAAATTCATATCAGTCCTACACTATAAGCTATAAACTTTGAGTATTAGCATACTGGTACAGAAAAAATATATGGTGTAGGCCAACAAAATTCCAGGAACCTATCCAGATTGAAGTAGCAAAGTACTTCTAAATATCAATGGGAAATCTATCCTATTGGAAAAAAGATAAAAGAGAGGGAAAATATGCCAATGCATGGAAGGATCAGTGATGTCTTATAGGGGGGGAGACACTGACATTAGAGTGAGATGGAGAGATTGTTATATGAAGAATTCCATAAAAGAAGAGGAATTGGAAGGTCAGTTCAGAGAGGCTAGTTTTGGTGCATTAGTAAAGAGTTATTCATGAAAGTTTATCCAGGAAAAGATACTCAGCTTTTCAAGTTTTTAAATGAATAGTTCCATAGATTCCTGCAGGCACATCAAATTAGCTTATGGTTTATTACCAACACTGCCAGTAAACTGCCTACTGATTTTTCAAATGCTATCCTAGACTAGATGAAATTCAATAGATGTAACTCCCAACTGCGACCAGATAACAAAATGGGATTAGGGGACATACCATGTATTGTTGAGAGATACCAGTTACAAAACATTTGTAACATGGATCAAACTCCCTTGCCCTTCGAATATCTTGAAGGGCAAACCTATAATCAAGTTAGAGAGAAAACTATTTGGATGCAGTCAAGTAGTCAGTCAGGATGGGATAAGTGCTAGGGAACAATACAGCTTACTGTGTTTGCTCATGGCATTTCTCGAGTGAAGCCACTCATATTTTTTCAGGGAAAGGGAGTTGGTCCAACTGTTGTGGTAGAGCAGAGGCTCTATGATAGCTGCGTGATTGTAAAATTCAATCCTACAGCTTATACTAACTCAAGCAATATGCTGAAGTGGCTAGATGAGCAAGTGATTCCTATACTTGACAATCAGCTAATACTTCTTGCAATGCACCTCTTTGCTGCTCATAAAACAGAAGAGATTCTTGATACCCTTCGTGCCCATGACATTACTGTGAGTGTTATACCTGGAGGTTGTACTAGACTAGTACAACCTCTAGATGTATCAATTAACCATCCATTTAAAGATATCATGAAGGTAATTTTCTTGGAAAAAGGTGTGGACTTACCAATTGAAAAAACTTACTAACATGCTTAAACTATAGGAGGAATTAGACAATCGGTTGAATGCGATTGATAATGAGGAGGAGAAGATTTTGAAGGGGGGAGGAAAACTTACAGGAAGCATGGTAGGGAGGCGGTGAGTAGCAGCCACCTGGGCTGTTGGGGAAGCCTGGGAACAGTTTTCCCAGGCAAAACAAGAAGTCATTTGGTGTTCATTTCAGTGTGTTGGACTGGCACTTCTGATTGATGGAAGTGCTGACCACAAGATCTCTATTAAGGGAATAGAGACTAGCTTCCTATCACAAGGGTTAGTAAATTTTCATAATGGAGAGGATCTTATCTTGGAGGGGGATATAAATGTTTTTGGGAGAGATTGTGAGGATGGAGCAGAGGTGGATGATAATCTCTCATCTGGGATTGAAGAGATCGAGGATGGGGATGAAAATGTTTTTTTTTGAGTAAATGCCAAGGATTTTCTTAAAATGATATTGCATGATTGGTGACGAATGTGCTTGGCATGTTTCATCTTAATCTAACAATGTAGCACACTACTCAATTATTACAGTTTTTACGGTACGCGAACCCGGTCTTGTTCACAAGTGACAATTTCCGTTAGGCGTGAATTTTCAATTCCTCGATTTCAGTCATACCACAATGTCATACAGTACTACCCGTAGACGTGATATTTTCACCCCTAAGGATTTAACAGACGATTGTTCCCAGCTTAGATACTGCGTGAAAAACCTGACCATCCTATATCTTGACTTTTGAACTTTTGAATTACCGTATGGTATGATCACTGGGTATAACAGTTTTCTTGATTTGTTATTAAAATCCCTCTTTCATTGCGATCCACTTAACTGGCCTGCCGTAGTTATAGCATAACACAACACATTTGTCTTCTCCACAATAGTTTCTATACGAGTACCGGTATAGTACTGAGGCTCCTCTCTTGGTTTAGAGGGCTGCGTTCTTTAGGTGGGGCAGCTTGGGTAAGTCGGGTCCTCCACACTCCCGGTTGCCTTCGATCTCGATAGGGGAAAGGCTGTGTGACCTATATGGGTCACAGGGGTAGAAAGCTAAAAGCAGCAAGAGCGATAAGTGGACAGTGTTGGTTGAAGCATGAGAAATAGAATTGCTGTATCTTTAATAAAACCGTTGATGATGTTCCTCTCTTCTTCTCCCTGATTGAGGAAAAAACCTCTCCATAGTCCTTTCTCAACGTAGGATTTGTCAACCACCTCCCCCAACGCAATCATCCACAAAGTCAACGAAATATTCACAAGTCACCGACGAAACCATTACCGCAAAATCTGGAAAGAGCGCCCCTGGACAATCCGCCCCGCTCAACATTCGCCTATTAGTTACTCAGAAAGGAAATCTTGACTTAATTTTTGCACCAAGCTCACTGCTCCGCCCCCAGGCTCTCTTTCCAATTTTACAATCCTTCCCCCACAGTACTGTTCGGCCTCCTACAGGCTTGGCGTTCTTTTGTGGGTAAATGACAGCGGCTTAGTATGATGTCCTCAGGCGCAGACTGGGCAGCAGAAATTTCCCTGGTAGCGTCTGTGTATCTTCAACCAACTCAGGGGTAGAATGAGAAGGTAAGATTTGAAGGGAGGGAGGTGACAATGGAAGGTCGTTTCGGAGAGAACTTTCTTGATGGTTGCAGATGTGGAACGATGATGGACGAAAGCAAACGGAACTGAAAACCCAACGAGACAGAATCTATTCGCGATCTCTGCCTCCTATCCGCTCCTTGCTCTTTTTCCCTTTGCCCTTCAACAACAGGTCAAACAACACCTTTAAATACAACAACAGACTGCCAAAGGTCCACGACTTTCTAACGAATCTATAACGCAAGACAATTACGAGTTACAACGTAATATCGCTCCCTGATATCCCCTGGGGCGTTGATAGTGCCTTGTTTCCTTGCATACGCCAAGATTTTGGCTATCGGTATCCTTCTGGGCCAGCAGTAGCAGTACTCGAGTAAGGTACCGTAATGCATTCCGGCATCCGGTATTGCGAAAAAGTAGTTACGTAGGGAAGATAGAAAAATACCGAAATAATTTCTTTGTTTTTGTCAATTCATTTCACCCCGTTGAGTTGATAGTCTCCCGACATCCCTTGTACAGTACTTCTGAGACTCCCAACATACAATTACTATGATAGTTGCCAAAATTTAGTGGAATATAGGGAAATTCAACACTATCAACACTGCAGGAATAGTCCGACATACTGTATATACACTTCTGCGATTGATGATATCTAAACCTTTCCCGAGGAATATCAATCTACCAGTTTATGTAATTAGCCTATCTACAAGTAATCAAATTCTTTTTTCGCTTGACTTCACTCTCATGAACTTGAAGTTCTGGCCAAGCAACAATGAACGATTCCTTACTGGCAAAGTGGTTGAGAGCAGTACTTCACATGGTGGACAAACAGTAAAAAGGAGAGCAAAGATATCTCTCAGTACTTGTAAGAAAAATATACAGCTACGCTCCGACATTACCATAAATTCTGTCGCATTTTGCTTCCCCTTCCGTTTTTTTTTTGCTTTGTTCCGAAACTCTCAGTGCGTGAGTTTTCTCAAGCTTGTCTGGTGCTGGTTAGAGAGTTTTACCATGATTAAAAAAATATCTCAAGTTGGACTGCAGTATCAGTCACTGTTCAGGGTACTCGCATTGGCCCTTTCGCCATAGGGAAGATTGGAACGGGCCCTCCAAGCTGATCCTACTTCCTCCCTCCAAATGATGAATTCTACGATATTTGTCAATTAATTTTTAGTGCGACAAGAAAACTCCCCACTCTTCGCTCAATCGAGTACCGTACTGACGGTTGCGGCTGCGCAGCTGCACGACCACGACAGCCCCTTGGGGCCCCCGGTTGTGAGGTGTTCCGGCTGTACAGTACTGCTGCACACACACGACAGTTCCTCTGGCGAGTCTTGCAGAGCTCTCAATCACCCAAGCACCAATAAAAGTTGTGTGAAGCTACCACAGCTGCAGTAATTGTGACACTACATTGATACCATCTTCAAGAGAAGCGAACTCTATTGGTCTGGCCTCATGCTCGGCGCTAACAAGAACGAGGCTGAGAAAATCCAGGTGTCTATACCGGCATATACCGGTATGGCGCTCTAGTTAGAATTTAAAGCCGGTGCAATAAGGAATAACCTCGTCTCGTGTCAATACTAACTTTAATCAAGTATCCGTTTAAGTGTGGTATAATAACATACTTGGTCATAAGTACTACCACCACAGAGCACATCAACCCTCCAAATCCGACGAAACTGCCAGAGATTGTTTTTTTTTCCCCTTACTTGTCGCCCCCTCTCTGTTCATTGTCCTCTCTCCTATGCCCACGCTATACACCTTGTTTCCCTACGTTTGATGCTGTATAGGTAATCTTCTAATAGCCCAAGACTCTCAGCCAGATACGTTCCCAACAAATGGAAAAAGCAACCTCTCGTCTCATTCCTCTGATGGAATTAGTTTTTCAAGAATACCGCCATCTGGAGGTTAGCCTCGAGTCTCGTGAAAAGCTCGATCGGAAAATGCTACGCCTTGAGCGGAATATCCAGGTGAACCACTCGATCTTTGAAGAAGGGAAACGGGTGTTGCACACATTTGTTGGCTTGAGTTTCAGTGGGAGAAATTGCTGGCAAGCTATAATAAGCTTCATTGCGAGTGGGACATGGGTTCAGGGTCAACTCTTGCTTGAGGACGTTTTGAAGGTCAAACTAGACATTTATTGTGAAGAAGCGAGGGCCTTGATTGAGGGGGGTCTATAGGACATTGCAAGATATCAACAAAATCGTACAAGAGTTGCCAATGAATAATATAATAAAGGGGGAGGAATTGAAAAACTCCGCACTGGAGGTCCAGAGAAGCAGGGTGACATCGGTTCTCAAGTTTCTTGCAAGATGCTACGTGAGTTAACAGTCGTTATCGGTGGTATTGGCACGATATGTGCAGGCGTTAGCTAACTAAAGGCCAGTGGAACACAATAGCTAGGCTGGCAGCTGAAGATCCCGATGCCCCCGTGCGGACGACTACCCACGATGAAGTGGTGCAAATGAAGAGATTGACCCTCAAAGGAACTGGAAAGGAGCCTATAGTCAAGGAACTACAGGCCAGACTGGACATTCAAAATTTTGATTTTGCCTTATCTGTACACTTAGCTCAGGAGCTTACACAACGCGACAAGAAACCCTCATCTGCCTCAACTTCGGCAACGACTTCGGCAACGACTTCGGAATTAGACGTCAACGTTACGGATCTGGATCTGGGAATAAACCAGATTATGCATAGGTGTCTTTACCATTCGCTCTATAAGCCCCCAGGTTGTGGGCAACACTCCATACATTTATGTCTCTGCGAAGAAGATGCTACGCACCAATCGGGGAGTCCAACAACCGTTTATTCTTTCTTCGTATCAATTGGCTTGAACCCTTCTGGCGCCCCTGTCACCGAAAACCCCCAGCGCCTCAGGATATCACGAAGTGAGCCGGGAGCCAAAGAGTCTCCGAGTCGCGCGACTACTCGGTGTTGCTCTCATATACTCAGCTCTGGCAAAATGTCTACACACTCCCTCTCGGACGATGGACCTCCTACATTCCAATTTATTGTACATAGCGATACACCCACCCCGACCTCGGACACTATTGAGAATTCGATCCTGACACTTCACCGCCTCACTAAATTGTGTTCCCAAGGAAAGCGCAGTTTCTCTCTGGAAGAAAAGGACCGGTACTTGCTTGCCGTTAAATTGGCACGATGGGTTTTCCGGTACCACAACACACCTTGGCCAGTACCCAAACTAGACACCCATCATATTCACTTTTTCACGCAGTATGAGACCAGCCCTACGCTTGCGGACTGGAGCCCTTACATATCTCTCTCTTCCCCAGAGGGACTCTCTGGGCCTGTAGAGGATGTAAACTGTTCCAATGCGCTTGGATGGATGCTGGTTGAATTAGGGCTTGGAAAGTCGCGTGATGATATCCCGGGAAACACGAGACGGGCTATCAACGAAGCTTCCCGCTCCCTAATGATTCGTTTGGGGAGACGCTATAGCTCTTTCGTCAAGGAATTGTTGGAGTTTTCAGGAGAGGGTGGAAAGAGTTGCGACTCGGACGTGGAGAAAGAACGGATAGAATCTTTGCGAAAAACTGTCAAGTGTATCGAGGACAAGGCTTTGAAGTGTTTTTCTGGGTAGTTCTGGGAAGTTGAGTCTTAGCAACTCGTTTACTTGGATATTTTCATATTTGGCACGGCAGTTGATTTAGTGGAAGTATTGGGAGTGTTGGATTTTTAGTCATGTTGCATACGGCATGCTGGTGTTTGTGTCTTTTTCTATTTTAGCGCTTTTCATGATCATGGTCAGGGTGTCCTTTTTACATGTAAAATATTATGATATGATACCACGAGAATGGCAGAGGTTCCAGGGGATTTTGAGGAAGGGGGAACTACGATATCTAGTTCATTTACTCCAATTGTGACTAGTCTTGGGCTTCCAGTTGTCTCCATGCGTCCATAACCAAGAGTACTTTCCGTTCCCTTTAGGTAGTTCTCGAGTCGAAGGCTCAAGACCGGTAACCTCCCAGTAATATAGAGACCTCTTAGGAAACTTTTTTTCTCTGATACTTGGTTGTATGGTACCCTTGCTCTCCTTTTTTCTTTCTTTCATCGTGGGTCCCGCCTGACCTACCCTACCAGGAATGCTTCATTCAAGTTCATTAATGGTGGGTGAGACTCGTGCTTGTGGTAAGCCCGCTAAGAGCAATAGCAGGGATCGAATGCAACGTGCTAGACTTTTACCATTCTCAGAATTACTCTCTCTGTTTGATAACAATCGTCAGTTTATCGTGATCTTCAGTTGGCTGATACCATCCTTACAAGCGCGGCCGATAGATAAAACCGTCACGTGGATCTGATAAGCAAAAGCGGCGCGCAGCAACCAGCCATTTTGCCTCAGGTTTGGTGAGGGTTCTCGTTGCAACCTGCTGCTTTAAAGCACGTGACGGTTATGTCTATCGGCCGTGCTTGAGTTGGATGGGCGTCTCTTTGGAGCCACTTCTGATTAACCGTGCAACCATAACTCCACTTAACAATCACTTCGAATGATGTTTTTATCGACTCTGTGGTGATAGCCACAGCAAAGGTGAATAAGTTAATCTCTAGCCAATTCGCTCATTTTACTTTTTTTTTTTTGATTGGATTCGGGTTTACATGGGTCGATTAGATTTTTTTTTGAGATATTGATATGTTCCTCCTTCTGCGCAACCAACGATCTTTAAAACAGATGAACGAACAAGGGCAAGAAATAGAGAAGGAGGAAGAAAAAGAACGAACATCCTCCACCACAAAATTTACTCCCCTGAATCCTCCCTATCTGACATGTATAATTGTAGAAAGAAAAAGGTTATGAAGGAAATTAAATAAGTAGAAGTAACAGTCAATTTGCACCGGCCAACACAAACTAAGAAAACGAAGTATGCATGGCAGATTTGACTCGATAACACCTCGCTGCATTATTTGCGTGCTTTCCGTCCTTCGGGAAAACTGATATCCGGTTCTTGACGATTTCCGCATCTTAAAATAGTGGGCATTATTTTTCGATGAATGCACGTTGGTGTAATAGTGTTTGGTTACCGAGAGGGCTTCCCGGTCCACCACTGTCGAAACAAAAAGGAGCCGAAAATACCAGGTTGTTGAAGGGATTCCTCATCGTCTCTGACTTCTTCTCCGTGGGATTCCGGGAGATTGGACTCATATGGGTGGTCTGACGGAGGTGAACCACTCAGTTCAACTTGATGCTGCTGGAGCATCCTAACTACATCCTGGCTGCATCCGGCCTCCTTGGCCCAACACAGTGGTTTCCGGCCACGATTGTCTTTCAATTCAGAATCGACTTTCCCCCGCTCAAGAAGCAGTCGAACTACTCCTTCATGTCCGTAATCAGCAGCCCAAGAGAGTGGGGTACGGCCGTCCTTGTCCCGCCAGTTTGGATCGATGTTTGCCTTCCCTAATAACAACTCAACTATGCCCTCACGCCCCCACTGAGCAGCCCACATCAAAGGTGTTTGTCCATCATTGTCGACAGAGTCATGGTTTACACCTATCTGTCCCAATAAGAGGGTTGCTACTCCCTGGTGTCCCTTCTGGGCAACCCACGAGAGCGGCGTCCGTCCCTCATTGTCAGCTAAATCCGGACTGACACCCTCCTGCTTTAGTAGCTGCTGTACTACCTCTTCATCTCCATTCTGAGCCGCCCAAGAGAGCGGCGTCCGGCCATCATGATCCGTTAGGTCCGACTTAACGCTATGATTGCCGAGCAGCAGATTTACTGTTGAACGATGCTTGTTCATAACAGCAGACGAGAGAGGGGTTTGCCCGGTATCATCGGTTGAGTTGGGGTTTACACTTGGGAGACCCAACAAGAGCTTCACTACTCCGTCACACCCCTGCTCAGCAGCACACAGGAGAGGTGTCTGGCCTTCGTTGTCTTTTGTGTCGGAATGAGCCTCCATTTTGACCAACATTTTCGCGACTATCCTTTCATGTCCCTTTCTAGCAGCCCACCAGATTGGTGTTCGGCCATCGTTGTCTGAGTTGTCTCCAGAGCATAAATCGATGTTTTCATTCTCCAATAGACGCCCTACTATATTCTCCCAACCATGAATAGCCGCCAAGGATAATGAAGAAAGCCCACGCTTGTCTTTGGTGGTTGGATCGCACCCCCCCCGTTTCAGCAACTTTTCTAGCACCCCCTCACATCCATGAATAGCGGCCCACATCAATGGTGTTCGTCTTAGATTGTCTACCGAGTTGGGATTGATTTTTTTCGACCCTAGCAAGAGCTCTACCACTTGCTCATATCCGTTTCCAGCAGCCCCAGATAGCGGTGTGCGTCCATCTTTATCTGGGAAGTCGGGTTTGGTATCCTCCCCTAAAAGCAGCTTTAGTGATCCGCTCGCCCCGTTCCACGCAGCCCACGACAAAGGTGTCATGTTGTCTTTGTCTGCCTTGCGAATTTCAACGCCATTAAGGGCCACCAGGTTTCTTATTACACTATCATGCCCATTTCCTGCGGCCCACGAAAGTGGCGTTCGTCCGGTTTTATCCGCGGAGTTGGGTTCGGCGTCCTCCCGACTTAAAAGAAGTTTCACCAGCTCCTCATGACCCTCTCCGGCAGCCCATGATAGAGGTGTGCGGCCATATATGTCTGACGAGTTGGCGCTAACATCTCTATGGTCGAGTAATAGCGTTGTTACATTGGTACTTCCAGCCCAAGCCGCCCACGATAGAGGAGTGGTACCGGTGTAGTCTGCCATGTCAGGCCTGGCACCATTCTGGCCCAGTAGTAACTTTACTACCCCATCATGACCACATCCGGAAGCCCATGAGATCGGCGTACGGCCATTAATGTCTGTCTTTGCAGGATTGGCATCCTTCTTCAACAACAGCTCCAAGAATGTCTCGTGGCCATTTCTCGCAGCCCATATCAAAGGGGTGCTGCCCGTGATATCTCTTTGATCTAAATCGAACGCTTTTTGCCCCATTAAAAGAGCTGCAATCTCTGCAATCCCGAAGAAAGCTAAACAATGCAATTCAGAAAATCCTTCAGGGAAACCCTCCGTTGGGTGACCCCAGGGCCATGAATTTTCTAGTAGAAGTAGCTTTGCCGAAATGTGTTTGTCGTATTGATCAAAAAGTTTTTTGACAAGTGCTTCCTCGTGTTCTGTGGTTTCCTCGCGGATATGCTCTCCCCAGTAAAGGGAAGCATACTGGAGAAAGGGGGTTTCCGCCGGGGCAATGTGAAGAGAAGGTGATAGGCGTTTGACATCGTCAAAGTTGAGGTACGTGAGGCATGTTTCCGCAATCGTCAAGTTAGTCCTTTGGAAATACCCAGGATTGTCCTGCAGATAATCTTTTAATGTGGAGTGAATCAGGTGGATGGTCGATGCTTCCCGGTCCTCAGTAACAAGTCCAAAACAGCAGTCTAATAATGTTCGGATGGAAGAAACTTTCTCCAAATTTAAACTCGTTGACCGTTTTTCGATCGCTAAGGCATGACGCCACTCATCGGCATACAATGGCCGCTTTGAATAACAAAGCAACATTAAACCCCTAAGAGCGAGCTCTGATCTGCGGGGACCCTGCTCGTTTATTCGAACAAGTGTTTTATCATATTCACTCTGCAGCTCTGGGCTATCTTCCATCGTCATGAGTTTTGCTCTTCTGTCGCTCACGGTCATCTCATCCAATATTGCGTTCATTTTTAGGTATGCCAGCAGAAATCTAGGCATTATGTTAGTGAATTAAACTTCTCTGTTACATAACATCGTACTTCTACATACATTCCTGAGACCTTTTGGGGAATAGTTGTCTTAATTTCTTCCGCCAATCCAGGGTTCATCTCATCAGGATTTGGGTCCCGGTCCAGCCTATGGGTGATGTATCTCTTGATCTCCTCCACGCTGGATTTGGTGGACATAGTTTGCGCACCTTCGAGACGCAGCTCTATTTCACGTTGAATCTGTGGCCGTCCAGTGAGGAAGAGTCGGATTGTTGGCCACCGTTTGACAATCATAGCCAAGGAACAAAGAAGTTCTAGCCGTTGCAACACCGGAAACTCGTCTAATGCGTCGATACAAATGAATGCCCGATCAAACGATGCAAGAACTGTACCCAACAAATTTACAAGATCCCGGAGAAGAGGACGCCTCTGATAGTCTCCATGCTTTTTGGAATTCTCAAACTCTTGACTCACTGCTTCGGGGGTCTTATCTAGTCCAGTTACGACCTTCCTAAGAAGCCCGGCAACCAGATCCGTAGCGGATCGCCCTTTATGGTTGAGGTAGTCGCAGTATAGGTAAAACACACGGAGGTTTTTCCGACAAGCCAGGGGACACAAGGTGTCAATAACTAAAGAACTAATGATTCTACTAGTTAGCAATTTATATGGTTGCTCAAAACATCTTTTATAACATACCTGATGAAAGTCTTCCCTACTCCAGGATCACCGTAACAGAAGAGTGTGGGATTAGCAGATCCAGATGCCCAATCCTTAAACTCACTCG
>ML120620.1:0-71807 GCA_003788595.2 Choiromyces venosus 120613-1
TTTGAGTTAGTTGTCGTTGAGTTGAAGAAGAGTTTTCCCCCCCCTTTTCTTGTGATCGCTTATAGTGTGAATCTTGGCATTTTTCGTTTTGGATCATTGTTGCTATTCGACTGTTGCCGTGTAAAAATAAGGAAAAGTCTTCAAAACATTTTCACAATATGGGACATCAGTCCTATCTTGCACTTTCTCAGAATAAGGGTTACATATCAAGGGAAAGAACAATTACTCTTTATCAATCAGGAGGTCTATGTGAACCAAGTTCTTGGTCAGTTTGGTATAGAGCAGTTGAATGATGTTGCTATGCCTATGGATCCTAGAATGTTACTTCTATGGTGAAATAGAGTTAAGATGATAGTAAAGGAGAAGGAGGTCAATGAGGAACAAGAGAAGTTTAGCCAAGAGATAAAAGAAAAGAGGATAGTTGATGAGGCAGATACTGACTAGAAGGAATATCAAGAGATCATTGAAAGCTTAAACTACATCATAATATCAACAAAATCTAACATTGTATTTTCAGTCAGGATAATGAGCAGATTTACTTCTGATCTGATAAAGAGGCATTTACGAATAGCATGAAGAGTCATGAGGTATTTAAGAAGAATAGTAAACTATAGGCTGTGTCATGAGTGTAGAGAAAGAGATCGGGATTCAGTGTCTCTTTATGCCAATTGAGATTTTGCTGATGATTTGAATTCACTTAAGTCAACTACCAGGATGGTCATCCAAGACAGGTACAGATCAATCATTGCCTAGCATTCGAAGAAGCAGACTATCACAGTAAAGAGTATCACAGTATCACAGATACAGAGTATGTTCCCACTGTTACTAGTATAGAAGAAGCCATTTAGATCCACAAGGTGGATTACAAGTTATACCAATCCCTGAGTATTATCCAGTGAGATGATAACCATTCATCAATGTTATTACTTCCAGTATACAGCAATAATCAGGTGAATGTGCAGAATATAAATACTATGATACACTAAATACCAAGCAAGATTATAGGTATTAAGTTCTATTGGCTCATCGATTAGGTCCAAGATAGAACAATCACTGTTATGCATATTTCTACAGATAACATAATTGCTAATAGATTTATAAAAGTTCATGGAAGATTAAACCAACTTGAGTTTGTTGAGAAACTTAGCCTAGTCTCTACAGCATTGAGAATGGCAAGTTTCAGGAGTAGTGTTGGATAAGGAAGAAGTTGCAGAAAAGGAGTTATTGGGAAGGAAGTCATTGGGAAGGATATTGATGGAAGGAAAGAAGGATGACAATAGAAGGATAGATAGTAATGGTAGGATAGATGGAAGCAGAAGGATAAATTGAGACAATATTATTGAATTTACTTAGTTAGTTATTTCTTTTGTCACTGTGAGTTTATTACAGAAGTGTTATGACAGTGGACAGAGGATCACAATTAGTGTATGAAGGATCACAGAAGTGTGTGGAAGAATTTGGATATTTGGAATAATCTCTTAGGGATTAGGAGTTGATTGTTTTTTATATATACTTATGTGTTTTTCTATTAGAGGAAATAGGGACACAACTATTACAAATCTATTACTATTCCCCTCAAGTTTTCCTTAAGTTGCATATCTATTATTCTATTTCTACTTTGACAACTACACTGCCTATCACTACAATTCCCTGCCACTGTATCCTCTGAATTCACTTACAATAACCACTAGCAACCTAGCTGCATTATTAGTGTGGAAGCTTTCTTTATACTACCACTTCCTAGAGGAATGGTGTTGTGGCCATGCTGGACCTATCATTCCCTTAGATTTATTAATCTTTGCAACACAGAAAATAATGGTAGAGGAATTTTTTGTAATTATCAAGTAGCTGATAGGAAGGTTCTACACTGAGATGCACATACCAGTATAGCCACTAATATGCAAAAAAATGAGAATTAATTTTAGGAGAGGTTTTGCAGGATGCATACCTTGGAGGAAAAAAAAATGATGAAACAAAGTCATGTAACTATATTTCATTTTTCATGTAGTGCTAACTTATCCTATACCTCTTTAAATCTAATACTATAATCACTTTACCTTCTACTTTTCTATCACCACCAATACTTAATGTATTAATATATTTTGTTTCCCTCTCTTACCTCCTTTTTGTTTCTTTTCCCTAATTTTTCCCTAATCCCCTGCCTACTTCCACCTATTCTCACCTGCTCCTTTTCCCTCATTCCCCCAATCCACTTTCTAATAAAGAGAAAAAAAAGACAAAAAACCACAACCAGTAAGTTCCAACTCTACCCCTCAGTCCATGATTTTTATTGATTCTAATAAATTTAAAATTATAGTTATATGAATGCATATTGAAGGCTTATCAAGAGCATAGATATTGATTTAACATTTTTCATATAAAGGTAGAATGGACCATACAATCAGTATACATACAATCTAGAGCAACTACATATGCAAAAGGTAAAAATTATAAAAGCAATTCATTTATAATATATATAATGAAAAGTACAAGTACTAATTTTGAGTCTGCATTGTGTTTAGGAAAAGGAAGGGGTCTTACAATAAGTTACCCTACTCAGATTTGCTGAGCTAGCAGAGACTTCTTCTTTTCTTCTACAACTAACTTTGTCTACCTTAAGTAGTCTACCATCACTCAGTATGTACAAACTACATATAATACTTAAACATGATGACTTACAAGCCCACTTGGTACAACTCTGTTATAATAACTTTCAACTTTATATGCAGAGTAAGAGAAAGTTTTATGAGGCTGCAAGAACCAAATATCAGGAGATGTATGGTATTGATATCAATGTTAAAGGCTTCATCCAATATTGTGAGTCTATATACTATAGGCAGCTTCAAGAAGATAAGGGAAAAAGTAGGGTTGCATGAGCAAATTCAGACTATGAATAAGCTTTAGATCAGTAGATTCAACTTTCTGATGATTATGTATGCTTAATCAAGGAACAGAAAATAGCCAAAGGTTTAAAAGCTGAAGCAGAAAAGATTGAGATTATCTAGCCTTGTGAAGATATGGTACAGGGTTTTGCAAAGAAGTGGAAGCAAAGGGATGAAGATACCCAATTTTGACTAGATCAAAGAGAGAATGAAGGAGAGATTGGAGAAGGTGCTACTCTAATAATCACATTATCAGGTAAGTTTGAAAAAAAACCAATTGATTTATTTACTATAATTTTTTATTCATACTTATATTAAGCTAATAAAATAAATAGATACTAAAGCTGATCTCAGTCTACTCAAACCATTTACATCAAAGTGACAAATCACTCAGTAGATACTAAACTCGATAAAGGAAAGTGATCATAACACTATATTAGTATGTTCCTTATGAGATATCTAGGGAGAATAAATAGACTGTTGGGAGACAATTATTGAGAAAGTTATTAGTGTATTTTTGAGTTCTAAGGATTTAGTTGAAGAGTTACAACCTATAAGAGATTTAGAGAAAAGGGTCAAACAGATTGAATATCAGTCTAGTGAAGTCAAGGAAAAATTCAATCAACTAATCTCTTTATTTTCCTTAAAGTTTAGTAGCTAAATTACACAACTTAAACTTCTCTTACTTCCATACTAAACTTCTATACTAAGATACTCTACAATACATGAAGGTGTGCAACCAAAGACCATTGCTGTATTTGACTTGTAATAGCAAGTATGATACTTTGTTAATAAAACTCCAGTGAAATACCATGTAGCAATTAGAGATAATCCAATCTTCCTGAACCTCTACTCAACTGCCATTTATTGTTTTACCATAGAGGCATTAAAAACAGCTCTTTCCTCCAATAATACATCACCTACTAGTACTGAAAATGCACTAATAACTCCTATTTCAGCAGAGTAGGTAGCATTACTATAAACATATAACTATTCACCAACCTAATTTCTCTCATATATTTTTAAAATTTTCCATAATCCAGAATTGACCAACATTCCACAATCACCCATCCTCCCTTCCCACACTCCAGATTGACTTGCAATCAAGTCATCTTGAGTTATGATTGCTTGAAACTGCATTGTATATTATTTTTTGTGACCACTGTAAAATAATATTTGATATGTAGTTTCTTCTCCTTGTCAGAATATTGGTATTTGTATTCTATTGATAAAGCCTCAGATCAGCCTTATTAGGTTGCCTTTATTAGTTGTTACTATGCAATATTTCTACAATTACTCCAGAGAAAGAAAATTATTATTTCAATATAGCTTGACTGCATAGTAGTGGTAGAGGTAATTGCATATATCATTAAAAATTGTAGAGAGTCATCCATGTTCATACCCAAAAATACTGATATATTGTTCTAGTCTACTGGGATACAACAATTGGTACAGAGTAACAGTAAGCCTGAGGATGGTAACTAAGTGAGTATGATAACAGTAATAGAATGTATCTGGTATAGGTAATAGTACAGTAAGTTTGCATAGATGACTTTTATTAAATCTTAAAAACTTCATGCACCAGCCATCAGACTGGTCCTCTATCCTCTAGGTAAATTTTTCATAGAGAATCTCTCTTTTACCTTGATTATTTTTAAGGATACTGGTAAGGCCTTAGAGTAATGCTTGTATAGCTTTTTGCTTTTAGTATTGGCAAAATATTACAGAATTTAAAATTCTTGTCATATTCATATTTGCAAAACAAGAGGCAGTGAGGAGAATAGCTATGACTTTTAGAATCTGACTTGACAGACTCATTAGGATGAACTCTATCAACTTCTATAATTTACAATTCATTGGTTTAGTATTATTACTTTATATTAGATATATGTGAGAGGAATCTTAGTATTATTGAAAGAAGCTATAAAGCTAAAAGACTTTATAATCCAGAAAGGGCCAAACAATGTTTTGATAGGAGAGGCAAACATTTGACCAGCTTTACTTATAGGTAAGGAAAACTCACTGGTAAGGAAAAAAAGCAATTGACACCTCACAGGAAGGAAGGAAAGGGGAAAGTAGAAGAAGAGAAAAACACTTTGGTATTTTGCAAGGCTGTTATATCTCAGTTGGTCAGGAGTAGTTGTTAAAGCTAGATACACTTGGAGTTGATTTTGTTTGTGATATTAGCTGTGTTGTCCAATATCTCTTATGTCTGTGTGAGGAGAAGATGGTTGTTACTACTCAACCTACACTCCTTGCCATCTCTAATATAAACTTGAAGCCTATTACATTATTGTGACTAAGGAGCCTTTGTTTACCTTGTTAGATTTGCATCTTCTATACATATCTATGATGCAGATCTTAGCATACATTTCATTAAAAACTATCCTCAGCCACATTTGACACCCTGTTGCTGTGGAAACATAGTGTACATCCCAGTGCAGAACCTCCCTAATGTGTTTGGTAACAGTGAGGAAAAAGAGAGTGAACATGACCTGGTTGAGATAAAAATATTTGCTTGCTTAACCTATAGTTGTTGAGGGGGCAGTTGTTGTTGTTTAACTGAAAGGAAACATCTATGACTATATCCAGTAAAACAACTAGTGCCAAGCATTTCCCAAATAGGAAATACAAGAGGGTACCGTAGGAGAGACTATTGGTCTGGTGCCGAGAGGGGCGTTCTCCTTGATTGTTGCTATGGGATATAGGGGCTATATATACATACTTGAGACCTAGTGTCCGCATCATGAAATCAAGTCCACGCAATTTGTCGTAATGTGCTCGCAGCCAACTAGGAGTCTAACAGTACTGTAGGGATGGAAATGTGATCGGAGAGCTCTAGTTAGTGGTCGCGGTTTGTATTACTAAGAAGGCTGTCTGGGGGTTAGTAAGCTGGGACTGTTATTAGATAATGTGCGTTGCTATGCGGAGGATTTATTTTTAAGGGAAACTTCGCTTAGTTCTTACATAGTTTTTACATAGAGGGACGACGAAGAAAAAGGGCAGAGGAAGGCTGAAAGGAGACAGCTCCGCGAAAGGCAAAGACAGGAAAAAGGAACGCAGTATTGACAATGATAACAAATATATTTGGTTTTCTTCTTTCGGTTTTCTTTTTCCCTTTTCAGAGGTGATTCCCTTCTACGGATTTGATTTTTCTACAAAAGGAACGTTCGACTTCCAGCTTGTGTGAGCGGCGATTGCCCACAAGTGGAAGTGTTTTAGCCCCTTTTTCGATCGATCTTCCGGTTTCGTCCTTGTTTTCCCGTTGGAGAAGTTAACCTTCTCTATCGATTGTGATTGGTGCTGGTGTTTGTTTTAGTCCTTTCGTCGACGAACCAAAACCTAATTCCCGCGTTTTGTTTCCTCATTGGTGCTCTGAAGTGGATAGCAACCTTTTTGTTTCTCAGTACTGAAAAAAACGAAAAAGGGTGTTCCCCGTTTTGGAACACCACTGAAAAACGAAAACCGGGGAAGAGTACCACTTCCGGAATAGTCAACAGAAACAGAGAAGGATCACTTCTCTAAGGAGACGAACGAAAAAAAACGAAGGAACAGTCGGTCGAAAGGTAGAATAAACACTGCTAGATGTGGGCAAACACCGCTCGCACAGCTAGGAGTCGAAATATTCTTCCGCAGGAAAAACAATTCCGTCACTGGAACTACGATCGAAAAGAAAACAAAAGGAATTCGAAAAAGAGAAAATAAATCCGTGTTCCAATCTCAAAATCTCCTCTCCCTCTCTTTTCATCTGTCCTGGCTGTCTGACTATTTATGCTGAGATCCTCAAGAATAACTATCCCTTTGTTTCCATCAATCTTCCGATAATTCTTCTTCCGATGTTCCGCTCTCTCCGTTTCTCCTCCGTTCCGTTTTTCCGCTTCCTCATATAGCTCTCTCCTCACATGCTATCCAAGCTAACTACTCAACAAACAACCATGATCCAAAGTCTATATACAAAAGCTACTAAATTTTCCAATTTCTATTCAACAAAAACAACCGTCACCCATAGTATTCAAGTTGGGTAAAAATAGCTATCACTGGTCTAAAAAAATACCTAGCCAGATTTTAGCCTTCACAGTACGAAACGTCACAAAGTAACCCACAAACAGGGCCTAATCTAACCCTCCTCTACACCGGTACCGCTCTTGATCCTTCACAATCCAGAATAAAAATAAAATAAAAATCTATCCTCGTTACTACTTCCCCCAACCCTACTTAAGCTCCTAAATCATTTCTTTCCTTTCTTCAAATGATCAGTCGCAGTCCTACATCATGTTGTGCGACATCCCTTCTCCGGTTGCTCCGCCATTTCCCCATTCACAACCAGTCACTCGATCATGTGCTTCCTACTTCGTGTTGAAAATATCCGATACTAGTAGGCACTGTTGGATATACATCCGACACTAGTAGGCACTATTGGATATATACCCGACACTAGTAGGCACAGCTGGATATAGGGCCGACACTAGCAGGTACTGGTAGCACACATATGTGGTCTGCACGTAATGAGCTCACTGGCTCTGAGCAGATTCCTCTAGTATAAATTTCCTTCTGTTTTACCTTTCGTTTCATATAGAAGAACAAGAACAAGTATACGAACAACTATTTTCTTTACCACATATACAAATCACTTCCTCCTTTGCCATCACTTCTCTTTGTACACAATTACTGTGTACAACATATCTGTTATCCACGAATACTCGTCTCCTTTTGCCGTGAAATTGAAAGTTCTTTACATATGGCATATTTAAAGTGATAAAACATCTAAACAATCTAGCATGATATATCAAATACTTGCTCCATTTCTTCCCTCTTCATCTGATCCTCAAACTTTTGGTATGGTAAGATAGAGAATAGAGAGGTGCTCCTGCTGTGCTATACTCATGGTAACACTAGGCTTCTAGCATGAGTTATGGGTGGGAGTACAGTATGGTAGGGAAATACTTATTGTTTGAAGTATTACCATATATACATCTATATCAGATCCACAGCGACTAGAATTTCTTGAAGAAGAATTATTTATATACAATATATTCCTAACCATGCCATTAACTACCCAAATCTTGTTCATGGGTTGGATTATGTTGTTTAGCATTATTGAGCAAGGATTGTTTTTCGAGTCTTTAGTTTTGGGCTAAGAATGTTACTCGTTGCATCGCGATGTTCGGTTACTTATGCTAACGTACAATATTATCTTTATCTAACCCGATAGAAAAAATAACTGCCCTATCGAATTCGCTCGATTTATATTGACTAAGCTCTCACTAATCCAACAAGTTGCACCCTCCCCCCCAACGCCTCCCCGATGGGCGTGTGAAGTTCCTACGCCATAACGCGTTTTTAGCACAATTACATTCCGAAATATTAATCCATTTCTCAATGAAGTCACTATTCTCTGATCACATTTCACAGTGTAAGTTAGACTTTAGAAGAGGGGCTGGAATTTTGATCAATTTCTTTGGCCCCCTCCCCACATCAACTACATAAACCCGCTTCATCACATTCTGGGATGAACGAACGAATGGCATTCCATGATCCACCAGCACATCACCGCCCCGTACGTGCCAAAAAACCGAAACTCCTTCCTGTTCTATCCTCTTCCCCACCATTCAGCTGTCGGCAGTGCTGACATGAAGCTAGCAGATAACCCACATGTACCAAATTTCTTCCGTACCCCCCAGTTCTCGCTAGGCATCGCCCTTTTGGGATCTGGAAAGGGGAGGTACTTGAATCAACAGGTGCACTTCCGTTTTCCACTCTCTGAGTCTTCATTCCCTGTCGCGCCTGCGGCGGCCAAGGTGGTGGTGTGGGTAGAAATGATGAGGCAGGGCTTCATTTTCCAATCTGAGTCTTCGTTTAGGAAGGGTTAAGCTTGGTGGGTGTAGATCGTGGTTTGTATGGATATCATATGGAGGGATCTCTCTGGACTGAATAAGTGAATGGGTATAAAAATGGCTATTTGAGTGGAGAGGGGGTGGATAACGGGTGGCTATACATCTCCCTGCCCCAGGGATCTTGTCAGGGTGTTCAAATTACATATCTGGAGTTATGATAAAGTGAGTTTGTGCGAGCATGTTTAATAACTACACCGACAAAGGTAGAGCATTGATATACTGGGTTCCACTAATTAGAGTTTTATCCACAACAGTATCACCCCCACCCACGCCATTTTGCAAAACACTACCTCAAGGTCCATTCCAACATTCGTGCTTTTCCCACAAAAGGTATAAACCACGAGATTAGTTAACCATTGTTCTTCCCAACAATCTCCAGTACGTTTAACCTCCCGCCTCCAACTCTGTAATACCCGAGTGATACGACATGAATCCCGACACCACAACTGTTGGCATAAGTGGAGCTGTATTCTCCGTAAAACAGATTGTTTAACTTTGCTCCAAAGATCACGTCGCACAACGGGTGCTTTTGGGAGCCTTACATCATATCATGCCAGCCCGCCTTGTACAGTACGGCTCGGTACAGCAGTTGTGGGTTGACCAAGATGGAGACGGCCGACCAACAGACGCGGAACAAGCAACAACGATCGACTCCATAATTCACTAAACTTAACCTTGAATACAGCACACAGGGCAGAACACTATAAAAAAAGAACGGATACTCACTATCCTACAATTGAATCCAGCTTCGCCAGTAACTTAACAGCAACTAGAATCACAACAACTGAAAAAAAAAAACACAAAACACATCGCACACGGTCCCACTTTCCGAAACCTCCACTCCACCTTCATATCACATATATACCGGAACCCACAACTCCTAATGCAAAGATGTAATAAACGAAGCTGCCAACGAAACTTCCCACCATCACTGCTAGAAAATGGCACCACCATCTAAACAAAAACGGAGAGAAAATCCGAGCTCCAAGTATCCCTCAGTGACTAGAGACATTCACTGAGGCGTGCATACCACATGCCTTCCTGTTCACAATTCCGCCTGCGTAAAAGAAAAAATGCTGGGCGAACTACCTTTTTGCAAATTTTGAGCGAGAAGTAGAATTAGAGCCCACTATTATATTTAGTCTTGCGCTCACTAAGTCCTAACGGCGGAGACTGCGAGAGCAAATATCAATAAAGTAAGCTCAAGAGGTACGCAGTGCGGTTATTTTTGTCAAGGAATATAACCCCGACTTCGCCAGTAATACCCTGACGAGTATACAAACTCGCAACACTCCCTTTTTCTTACCGTTCAGGGATTTGTTATTCATTTACTTGTCGAAAAAGCCAGATCGAAATTCGGGCTTCCAAGGCTTCATGTGATGTCGCGCATCCCGTCGGACAGTAATATTACATTGTTAACCTACTCCGCTAAAGTAAACTAACAGATTTATAATCCTCTGCAGTCCCATCCCGCTGGTAGATCTTTACTTATCTCTTGTGCCCCTCTCTTCTCTAAACACTCTTCATGCCCCATATGTATCTGCACTAACTTGGCCTGTCCGAATCCTTTTCAATAGTTTGTCACTAATCCGCTTTCAAAAAATCTCAACATTCTCGACCACGGTGATTAAGATTGTGTGAATTACTTTTTTGATCAAATTTAAGATTTAGGATCATTGTAAAATTGTCATTGATTGTGCTTCCCTGGATAACTTGGAGATTAGTTTTTTTTAGTCCCAGGTGTTTGTTACGGTGCGTCATAGTCGGTGACTCGTCAGGGACGTTTACCTGCGGGTGGAGTTTTGTTTTCTTTCGTTCATCATACTGGTTTATTTGGACCTCTACTTCTTGAGGAAAAAAACAGGACTATTCCGGTAACAAGAGTTGTTCATACCTCGAGTATAATATAAAGGATCGTGTTGCACCTAAGCAGGATTAAGTTCTGTTTTTCGCAACCAACCTTTCTTCTTGATATATTCCCGCAAAGGTTTTTGATCGCATAGTGAGTGATAATTCATGTTTACTTGTTGATTGGCTAACTGGCATTATGCCAAAGAGAATCGTAAAAATAAAAAAAAACCCCCCCGATACTACTTGTATAAGTAAGAACTTGTATTATACATTACATTACATTACATTACATTACATTACAGTACAGTACAGTACAGTGCCCTGACGGTACCTCGTCAATCCACCCGCTGCAACATCTCCAAAACTCTGGGGTAGAAGAATACAGTACAGTCCCATTCCGTCCCAAGTCCCATCACATCACATCACATCACATCACATCACATCAGCCATTACATTGATTCCGTCTCAAACGAGCACCTAACTTCACTTTACTTCACTGCCGTACGTACCGCACGCACCCCACAATCTTCATCACAGCATTAAAAAAAAAGCGAGCAGTCTATTTTTAATATAAGGACCACACGCATCACCAAACCCCACATTTCTATCCTTCCGTAATGGTACGATCCCGTACCGTTGCCGGGTTAGACTAGACTCGACTAGACAAAAACTACCCAACTAGGTGATCCGGGGCACCTACGGGTGCGTGGGGTCCATACATGAAGCAAAGATAAAACAAAAAAACGCAAAAAACACAAAGACAAGCAGAGCAGAAGATGGAAAAAAAATCACTCAACTCCCAACGGCAAAGTAACATGCAATGATAAATAAAAAAAGGATAAATATGAAACTAAATTTAATGGAGAAAATGAATGAAAACGCTCTCAACTAAATAAATAAACGAACGAGAAATGATAAAAAAACCCCAATTCGCCCACCATTACCAACCCAAGTCAAAGAAAGTGGAAAAAAATGGACAAAAAAACGAAAAAAAATCTCAACCAAGAAATTTGAACTTTCGCAAGCCGATTCCAAAAAACTTTCCAAATCCCTTTACTATTCCCTTCTTCTCCTTGCCTGCATGCTTCCCTACATCCTTCGCGCCCTTCGCAGTCTTACCGTGAGCAGTGTCAATATGTGCCCTCAACTCGTCGGTATTTTCATACAGAGTCTTGGACGTGGCTGGACACTGGGGGCAGATAATTGTAGAATGGGAAGCAGATGCGGTTACCGACTCGATAGTAGAGGTTAGGGCAGGAGTGGATATTCGGGATTGTGTGATAGTGCGGGGGGAGCGTGGTCATTCTTCTTTGGCAGAGGTAGAGGAAGCGGGGAAGGAGGTTAGGTCCGGGTTTAGTTCGGGTGTGGTGGGGGGTGGGGTGGAGGTCTTGGAGGGAGATGGTGAGGGGGCGCGAATGGTGTCGGGTGTGGAAGGTGCGGTGGCCTCTGGGATGATTGGCTTGGAAGTGGCGATGGTTTGCTCGGCCACGGCGGCAACGGTTGGCTCAGCGATGATATGTTTGGTGATGGTGACGGATTCTTCACTGGCGGGCTCCGGGATGATAGGCTTGATGATAGCAACAGGCTCCTCCTTAGCTGTCTCTGGGATGGTAGAATCGGTATCGGTAATGGGCTCCTCCTTGGCAGTATCCGGGACCGGGGTGGGTGTCGGTAGGATGTCGACCTTTGCAATGGTGGCCTCAGAAATAAGAGTCTCTGGGATGATGGTTTCTGAAACGATAGTCGCGGGGACGGCGGTTTCGGTGATTGTCCGCTCGGGAATAGTTGTCTTGAGAGATTGGACCTTCTCATCTGGTGGGGTGCATGCTTCAATGCTTGAAGGAATTGATTCTTCGGATGTAATATGAACTTCCTCCGGTTTGATTGAAAGTTCAGGGACGGCTTCCTTGAGCTCCTCCGGTGCAGCGGGTGGCGCCTCCTCCTCCTCCTTCTCCTTTTTAAACTCCTCCTTTATTTCCTCTACCGCTTTCATCGCTGGATGTACCTCCAAAGTTGTGACAATAGGCGGTTCTTCAACAGTCTCCGGTTCCTCGGGTGCCTCAACAAACTCCAGAGTCAGCAAATTCTTCACCTCTTCCCTCGTAATTGGCTCCTCCTTCTCAATATTCTTCCCCTCCGCTTCCGTCGGGACATTAATTACACTTGGTGCACTTGACACATTGGTACCTCTTCCTCCGCTGCGACAACAGATACAACCCCAGCACGAACCCCATCAGCACTCGTAGGCTCACTTGGAATTTTATCGCCGAATGTGTCCCCGGTCGCTTCACCGGAACGCGAACTAACACTGGTAGCAGGCATAAGTGTAGTAGTCTGAGTTTCCTCGGTGTCTGCGGGATGTCGATATGTAGCACAGTAACCGCAGTCTTGACTGTCTCCTCGAACTCCTCTGGTGGGGGTGTACTTGGCAGATTCAAAAGTATTCGGAAATCATCCGTGCACTTGGTGCCAAGCTGTAAGGTTGAGGCAAGCTCTCAATTATCTTTTCACACTTATTCTGCATACCCGGGATATAATGATCAAGTGCGTGGCTGCCAATGGCGGCAATAAATTTCAGTCATAAACTACTTAATCCTATTGCTCTCTTTCTAAACCTATCTCTCACCATTTTCACTTTTTTCTATGTTCTCGCTTTCAAACCTATATGTTTTTTATCTGGCCCAATCTCTTTAACACTTGGCGTCAAGTGCACGGACGATTTCCGAATACTTTTGAATCTGCCAAGTACTCGGCAAGTTCAACGAACGTATACTGGCGCCCGCAACCGCAGCCGCCGTGGGGTCCGTCTCCTTTGGTGATTTCGCAAGGTTATTATTATCCGCGGCCGTCAGCAAGACACCATCGTCCATCGATGCGGTCGATGACCGTCGTGAGTCGCTTATCGGCGGAACTTGCAGGGATGATGGTGCCGTCGCTACTCGTTCCATCAGAGCTGGCCGGCGGATACTGCTGGTGCTGGGTGCGGGACTGGACTGCCGTGATGACTTCCGGACAGCTCTGTTGTGGGACTGGGATGCCATATGTTGTGTCATTAGAGGATTTGCGCAAGGAGACCTAGGTGGTGGGAAAACAGGTTATTTTGTGTTAACCTAAAAGTCTTGGACACCTAGGTGGGTGGCGAGACCTTGATATTTCCTTCACAAGCGAATAGTATTATTCCAACTCTGCTGTCACTCGGCCGCTAAGCTACCGTAAGAACTGGAATGATTGGGTCTCATGCTAGGTCGTTGGAGTTGCCTCTCCTAGTAAGGTCTGTGTTTTTATTTTTTATTTGTCAGCGTAGGGCTGAAAGTCAGCTTTTTTTGGGGGGTGATTCCCGCGCTTATCCAAAGAGGGTAATTCTGGACGTCTTAGCCCGAGGCCCAATTATTCCAGCTCTTATGGTACCTACACCTGTTGCGCAAACTTATTCTTGCACCTAGGTCTAGTTTCTGCTAACTGCCACCTAGGTCCCCATGCGCAAACCCTCTATTTTGAAATTGATCTATTAGAGACACCGGTTTCAGCCTGTATATTACGAACAGACATTCCAGCATCCCTAAGACCAGCAAGATAACCTTGGTCCCGGAGAGGAAAAGGGCTTGTGCTTGGGTGCGAGATTCTTCGAACCATCATTGTCCGTAAATGGGTGATCGCGAATTACTTTTTTGGAGTTTCGTGCGTTGCAACGCTGACCCTAGTACGAGTACCAGTGGGCTACGTTATTTTGAGCCCCGTCGATACGTGGTACTAGGGTGTGATCTGTCTCCAAAACTATGAGCCATGTTGAGTAAGAGGCTTGGCACCAAGTTCTCTATTCTACCTTCTGTAGCTGTAATTCTCCATCGCTCTCACACCTCACGTCTTGCATCTTACCCCTTACAACTTGCTCCCACCACCGCCACCAACACCACTACCACACACCATGCTCAACACACCTCAGCAACCTCGAGTCCGTTGGAAGCCCGGAATGTTCTCTGCAATTCCCACTTGGACAGAAAACCCTCAGATCACCATTATCGAATCACTCTGCCGCCGCCACCTCTACCTAGATACCCCCCTACCTGTCTCCCTGACCATCACCTTCTTAGCCGAGGGGGCCTTCAACAAGCTTTACGCCGTCAGTGCCTCCACTGATTCCTCCGACTCGCCCGAATTGAAGGTCTATGTCTTTCGCGTCTCCCTCCCCGTGGAGCCTTTCTATAAGACTACTAGTGAAGTCGCCACGCTCGCCTACATCCGTCGCTACACGACCATCCCCGTTCCGGAGGTGATCGCACATTGCGCTACAGCCGAAAACGAGCTAGGATTTCAGTGGATTCTGATGGAGAAGGTTCACGGTGTTCCGTTGAGGGAGGTCTGGCCTCGTATGGCCATTAGCGCGAAAGAAGAGATTACAGAACAGGTGGCTAGCTGCGTGCTCCAGATGCGTGCGTTGTGCAGATTTGATGGCATAGGGAGTCTCTACTGTCGTGGCGCATTGGAAGAGGAGGAGGGAGTGGACGTTTTGGATGCGAAGCACGACGCATATGTGATCGGCCCTCTCGTAACGACATTTTTCTTCGTGGGAGGGCGGCGGTTAAAGGTCCAGCGGAATCGGGGACCATATCTCAACGACCACGATTATGTGCTGGCGCTCACGCAGGTAGAGCTGGAGGATATGAAACTTCTTCAAGAATCCACGGAAGAGACTGCCGACTACGACAAATACTTGGCTGAAGACGCACCCGATATCGTGCGCGCGACCCGCGAGCTCCAGGATCTCCTTCCTTCGATATTCTGCCGCCCTTCAACCCCTTTAGGAGCCTTACCTTCAACCCCCTCAGGAGCCTCACCGAACCCTCCTCAAG
The DNA here is from genome assembly GCA_003788595.2 of Choiromyces venosus 120613-1. Classification (NCBI taxonomy): domain Eukaryota; kingdom Fungi; phylum Ascomycota; class Pezizomycetes; order Pezizales; family Tuberaceae; genus Choiromyces; species Choiromyces venosus. Next base: position 15,478 of record ML120620.1, read on the forward strand.
GGGAATTTGTGTTGTGTCATCATGACCTCACTATCCAACGTGATGGTTGACCCAGCTACTTACAAGGTTACTGGTATTGTGGACTGGGAGTGTGTCGGCATAATCCCAACGTGGGGGGATACATATCCCCAATTCCTCTGGGGCCCAGTGGTCCTCGAAGAACCGGAGCCTCTCGCAGAAGGTGACACAGACGAGTGCCGCCTAGAATGGTGGGATGATTGGGAGAAGATGCAACTGAGGAAGGTGTTTGACGGCGTGGTTGGGCAGTGCGGGGACAGTGGAATGCAAGAGCTCAAGAGGGAGTTCAGGAAGCAATTGGATATGATGGGGTTTTCGGTGCGATTTGTGGAGAGATGGCTCAAGGCGCACCTGGATGACGGTCGTTTGTTGGCACCTAACTAGGCGCCCGTTTAATACAGTTGTACCTAGCTATAATAAAACTGTTTATAATGAATATTTGGCTATTACGAGCCGGCTCTTGCGGGCACGCTAGTCAATTTACACCGGAAAACAACTTGCTATAGTGAACCCCCATGGTAAAAATTAGTGAACGCAGCTTTGAGGTCCTGATTCTTGGCGTTCATTATAGCCAGGTGCAACTGTACCATTATAGCTAGGCTTTTCTGGCCCTGTTCTGAGTGATTTGTCGATTAATCGTGCACACATTTCCAGAGGATTCCCGAACCATATCCAGTGACTATTAGTTTCTACCACACCATTCCGGTCCCGAGATCTGGCATGCAATTGGAAGGTAGATCATGAAACGTACCGGTGACGGGAGGGCTCTGCAGGTAACAGGTGGGGCGTGCAGGTAATAGGCGCGAGCTTCCGATAGCTAGAGGACTGCAGGGACCTGCCGTCACCCTCTTAGACGGCAGTCATTCCAAAGGACGGACGCTCTTGCCCTACGGCTTGAGACACCATGCCCGGGACGCCCGGGATTGGAGTCTGGCAGGTGCCTACAGGGCGCCCGGGACGCTTGGGATCACTGTTTGCACGCGAAGCATGTTGGACAGCAAGTGCATGTACCCGGTACTGGTTGGACTTGGGTGCTCAGAACTCCGGTGCCCCTGGCATTATAAGGAGGTACAATACTCCGCCTGAAGTCTGTCCGCTACTGCAGTCATCAAGCCTCATTCTATTGCAACCTCGCCCGCCATCCAAGCCTCCAACGGTTATCCATTTATCAATATCTGCACGAAGCCCCACTATTGCAATATCGCACGTGATCCAAGCTCCCCAACGATTACCATTTATACAATGCCCCCGCCATACCATCAAAATGGGAGTAGTCAAAGATGCTTTGAGAGAATTTATCGAGAATATTCCCGACGGAAAACTCACCGGTTTCCCCATGTCGGGTGGCCTAATCTGGTGTGATAATAACTACCGTTTGGATATGCAAGGGGTACCTACGCTTTCTCAGTCTCGTTTGCAGAGCCAGGTTTTTCTGATGCGTTCCTCCACAGATGACTTCCGGAGTCAACAAAAAATATAATTTGCAGATCCAAGCAAACAGGGGGTCGCAGGTCGCCTCCATCGCAATGCTTGCTCCTAATACGGTTGCAGGTCCGGTGCTCGTTGGGGTAGAGGATGAAGTTACTCCCCAGGAAGTGAGGGATATGTTTTTGGGAAGAATATTGGTTTAACAGGGCTGCAGTTATCTGTTGGGCTGACTGTCCGTTGCGCGGTGTCGCCGGAACCTAATTGCGTTGAGCCGTTGAAGACGGGGGATGTGGGGATGTTTCAGATATTTCGAAGTGGTATTCGGTCTTGAGGATGGGAATAATGAATGATGTATCCAGGTTCTACTGCTGGTTTCTACAGCCCCTCGTCAGAAGTGTTCGTGAAACATGTCTCGCCTTACTAAGCAACTAGTACCTTGCTAAATGCCACCTCACCAAGTGGATCGCAACTGTACCTGCCACTGCCACAACTATCGTGACTATATACCACCTTGATTTTAATTTAATAATTTGCTCTCTCGGAATTCCCAATGGTTAACTGATCCGGATATAGATCAAAAAAAAAAAAGCGAAACCCAAAGACCTCCCAAAGAGAAATGACCAATGTTGAAAAAGGCATGATCATTGGATTTTTCTACTGCCTCCGGAATATTGCCCTTGTTGCTCAAATTATTGGACAGCCATGGACAACCATTAAAAGCTTCCTTGCTTGTGCATGTAAGCAGCAATCACTGGATAATATTCCCCGCCCTGGTTGCACACCTGTTCTCAGCCAGTGACAGCATTGCACAATTATCTGGGCAGTCAAATCCAACCAGAAAATGAACAGACCAGATTTCAGGGATAAATATGCACTGGGTGTTTCTCTTTCTACTGGTTAGTACTCACCTGAGTGATAGGTCATGATTCTCTAACAATTTTATAGTGGACAGAGTACTCAGAGAAGCCAATATCAAGAAATAGCTAGCTAAATTAAGACCAAAGCTCAAGGCTGTGCATATTGTGAAGAGATTGAGGTAGGCTACTGTTATGGGGTAGTCCAACCATAGATAGGATCAGTAGGTCTAAGTCATAAGCTTCTTGAAATAAGATAAGATAAAATAAAACGAAGATCGTCAAGGTAGGCTCAGGTTTCCAAGTACTTGGAAATAATAAGTGTAATAAAGTTTTTTCAAGAGTAAGATAATAAAGATATTAATAAGATTCCTTCTCCATTGCTTGATGTTTCTAATAGCTGGGAGTACCTCAATATTTATATTCCGTGTCTGGGTTATCGCAGGCTACAATCAACTCCCATACTATCTAAGTACCTCCGTCAAAAACCTGTTATTTTCCCTAAGTGTGAACAGCCTTGACCCTGAGAATATTTTGCCTTGCTTAGCTTTGATCTCTTCAAACTCCTATTCTCTCTGGGGGTGTGAACACTCCTCCAGTCGGTAGTCTTCGATCTCTCCGCTATATGAACTTAATTCGAGTATGCCGCCCTAATGGCAACTATACCAATTGTTCAGCCTCAAAACATAAAGTGATCAGCTTTAATGAATGAGCGTGGCTATTGTGTTGCATATTGATACATCACAAAGCCCATCGGATATATAGGGTTTTTTGCTCTGGATCGAGCCAATAGCTTATCCAGTGAAAACCTCTCATACCGATTCTCGAGTAGACCCTCTTGGGGCACTACTTCTTTCAAAGCAAGAGGCTCAGCTCTATGGCTACCCATCGGTGCCATAGGCTCGTGATATTCAGTCACTAAGGTTTCTTCCCGAATCGTCCCATCACTTATCAGCCATAATATTTAACTCCTAATGTACAGAATAATAGCTTCCTCAAAACTTAACCAAATTCCTCCGAGTTACTTCCCATGAGTCGCCGAAGGTGCCCTCTCATATATCCTATGGACAGCATCCGGTCGGACAGACGGCGACGACGTATGTGGTGTTATACTGAAGGTGTCATTTGTTGTTGCTAAAGTGTTGGGACGCAACTCGGCCGTAATACCGTGATGATGCCCGGTCCTTATATGGGGGCTGCAGGGGTATGGTAGAAATAATGCTGAGTAAAGGCCAGGTAACTTTGGCCCTTTTTTCCCATATGCCTAACAGCTACAGCTCATAAGGATTGGACAGCTGAGGATTTTGAGAGGGTCATCTAGAGTGATGAGTACAGTGTGGACAAATCCAAGGATCCAAGGCAGCAGTAGCTTTTCAGAGAACCTGGGGAGCAGTGACTTGCAGAGTGTATTCACCCTAAGGAAAAGGATAAGGTTATTTCACTTATGGCATAGGGGTGCTTTTGGGGTAAGAGAAAAGGTCCTTTAGTTCCATTTACTCAAAATATCAACAGGACTAGGTATGTTAGGCTCTTAAGAAGGTATTTTTTTCCTGTAATTCATCAAATGATTTCTTTTGGTATGCAACTTGAGGACATTCTTTTTCAGCAAGACAATGCTCCTGTTCACAAGGCTTATAATGTTATGAATTAGTTGGAGAGAAATTGTATTGAAGCAGTGGAACACCCTTCTTACTCCCCTGATTTAAATTCTATTAAGCATGCATGGGTTGAGCTTAAAAAGCAATTACACCAACAGTATTCAAGGATTGGAGATACCCCAGGAGGAAAAGAGGCTGTTAAGAAGAGGCTTGCACAAGTATTACCTTTGGTTTGGGAGACAATTCCTGAGGAGTTTTTTGAAAAGTTGTGGAAATTAATGCCTAATAGAATGGCTGCAGTATTGGAAGCAAAGGGAGGTTATACAAGGTATTAGCTAGTTTTATTTATTATTTTGTTACTCTAAAATATATATAGTTGATGATTGATCATTGATGGTTGATTATTGAGAGGTAGTTATTAAGAGGTATTTGTTAAGAGGTGATCATATGCATACACACACCTGTGCTGGTTGACAACCCCAGCATTGCTCCATCACATTATGGTGCAACTGCAATTAAACATATCTCAGATCATGAACACTTCTGATGAGGGGCTGTATTTACTACTAGTTTCTCTTCCTATGTACAATGTATCATACTCAATATTCTCACTTCTGTATACTGTAGAATCTTGTATAACTTAGTAGCATTGGGTGAAAACTAAAGCTCTACAGGTGCGATTTAGGGTTATTACCATAAAATTGCTTGAAATCCACCATCTCCACAGGCCCTGTAATCTCTATATTCAGAGACAAGAGCTTTGGAGAAGATTTAGCATTTGCCTGAAATGGTACAGGATCAGCTCTCAGGGCACATTGGATCTCAATAACTGGTATTCGTAATTCTGTTAACCTACCATGAAATCTCGTATAATCCACTATCTCCAGTAGTGCTCTTATCTCCGTATTCAGAGACAATAGACCTTAAGGAGGATTAGTGTTTGCCTCAAATAGTAAAGTCTAAGCCTGCTGAGTGTGTTTGATCTGATTAACTGGTATTAGCAATTTTGTTAACTTGTCAAACCAAGCCTATTGGGGGTAGATGTGGCACTTTCTACTGATAATCTGATGGTGGGTTATACAGGAGGTAGAAAAAAGTAATGCGACATTTGTACAACACGAATTCCCATACATCAACATCATCAATAATGGATAGTACTACCTTATTCTACAACAACATTTAATAAATACAATAAGTAAAGGAGATAAAATAAAATAGTCCTCTATACTTCCTTGAAGTAAAACAAAAAGAAAATCATAAATCAATAATGAGTTTGGTGCCCTTTTCTTTTAATAACCTCTCTGACCCACCCCAGCATACCCCCGCAAAGATCCATAAACCTTCCATTAGGAATAGCTTTCCATACTTCCTCTACAGCTCTGATTAGCTCTTCCTTACTTGCAACTCTTTCATACTTCTTTCCCAAGTAAGCTAAGCCTCTATATCTCTCCAGATATTCCCAACCAAGTTCAATTTTGGAGACTGTGATAGCCAAGGCAATATATCTACCTTATTTTTCTTTCTATACTTTGTAGAAAATGTGTAATTAAATTAGTAGTTAGCTTATATTCTTAAGTAGTTCTATAATAATAAGAAAGAAAATAAAATAATTATAGGATATAAGATATAAGATAGAACTTACCTTTGATGCCCTGATATACTATCTTTAACAACCCTAGTCTAACTAAATCTCTCACAACACTCATGCCAGAAAGGAATTAAAACTGGATCCAGTATATACTTAGTATATTTACAAGAATCTACTTTAACCTTTTCTGGTACTACCACTAACTTTAACCTCAAATTCCACAAATACCTTCCCATACCATAACTGTATCCCTCCTTGATTCCCAAATCTCATCTACACAATCCTGCTCATACTCCTCAGAAAGCTCCCTTATCACCCACCCTCTCTACCCAAATCCAGCTGTTGAGAAAGTAGTTTCATCTATTCATATGATTCTAGACCACTCTCTTAGCTTCCAAGCTCTTTTCCTCATATATTAACTAAATCTACTTGGTATATTTTTGGGATGCAACCCCTATCTAAAATATATTTTAGTATTGTAAAAATATAAATCTTTATTAGAAAGCTTACTTCTTACAAGGTTTTCTTTTATTTAAATTCACACTCTTGGCTACCTTTCTAATTGTCCTACATGATGCCTTCAATCCCTTTACTTCTTTAATATCCTCCCAAGATCATGATAGTCTTCTATTACTTTTATTTTCTTTAATAAAAGACTTCAGATCACGTAGATTAGACTCTTGGAAGGTTGGAGGTCTTCCTGTTCACTGATAGTTAGAAGGACTACCTGTTTCTTGATAGCAGTGATAGATATGAGCACAGGTACTATAGTGTACTTTGAGGCTTATTTTTTCCTCCAATTCAGTAGCTATCTTTCTGAAAGACCATTCTGCTATTTCTCATAGAGCAACCATTTGGATTCAGTCATCTTGAGTAGTTTCTTGCTTAAAATGTTGACTCTGCTTTGTCAATGATCACTATCATTTAAGGTTTTGTGGATTGATTGCTATCTCATTTGAAGTCAATATAAAATCTTACTCCCTGAACATAGCTAGCCACTGTCTCTATTATCAGCAATCTCATAGAATATTGCTACTTGCTCAATGTTGCCATCATGAATCTTCTGCTCATAATAGTTATGATTTATGGAATGCTATTGGGAAAAAAGATGACTTCAGGCCTATCAGATAGACTCAGAGTAGGGGAGGGGCCTACTATAAGGTGAAGGAAAAGAGAGAAAAATAAAGAAGTATCTAATTCATATCATAAGTTTGGTCAACAGATTCATTCTCTCCAGTTTGTACCCATCTTTCTCTTTAATTACAAATTATCTTTAAAACAATATCACCTACTTAGTTTCAAGCAATTAAAATCTATTGGGGTCTAAAGCCAAAGTCAATTAATCATTAAGTAATTCGTGAATGAGACCTAAAACCAATCAGATATCTTGAATGTATATATAGCTATCACTAGCAAGTTAGAGTACTTGTTTTTCTCAAGTATTATCAAATTCCACTCCAATCTCATAACCCAAACTATACCTATCATCTTACTTAGCAATAAGCCTCTAACCTGTACTATTACCTCAGCATATGATTAGTAATTGGGTAAAGAATAAAAAGTTAATAGAAGAAGTAGGATTGAACTCACTAGAGTGAGTTCAGAAAGCAGGAGTAGTGAGCCACTATTGGTAGCCAGAACTGGAGGAGAGTCTTTATAGAGACTTCTTGGAATGGAGAGCTCAAGGGAGAATTGTCTGGAGGGGGTAGTTTAGGGTACAAGTTAGATTTCAGTTCTGGAAGCTGTACCTCGAGGTAGATCCAGTACTTTTTTGATTTAGTAACAGATTATTTTAGGGTTCCTTTGTCAGCACAAGATTAGTCTTTAAAGTATAACAAAAAAAGTTCAGAAGATCCCAGCAGAATATCAATCTATAGTTATTAACTGAATATGTTTTAACCATTGAAACTCACAGCCCCAAAGTAATTCTCTCTTCAACATAGTTCTGCACTATCTAGTTGGTAGATTTGAGCTCTCTAATATCTGTTACCTCAATGAAACTCCAATCTTATTTAAGTAGCTAAATGGGAAATCCTACAACATTAAAGGTAAGAAGACTGTCTGGATGAAGTCCTCATAAAGTAGATGGGACAAGAGGCAGACCTTATGTATTTTGTGTATTTTTATAGATAGGGTACCACAAGTACCTCCTGTGATTATCTTCTAGGGGAAAGGAGAGAAACTAAGAGATGAGAAGGAGCATTACCACCCAGGAGTTAAAGTGCTTTTTAATGAGAAGGCTTACATAAATGATTCTGTTTTCTTCAACTATATTGAAGGCTACCTAGGTCCAGAAATTGGAGGAAGGCCTACTCTTTTTATACTTAATCTCATAGAGTCAAATAAAATACTAGTAGTTCTCAAAAAATTAAAATCCTATAACCTCATCCCAACCTGAATCCCCAGAGGTTGCACAAGCCTCATGTTGCTATTTGATGTGACTATCAATAAATTCTTTAAAGAAATCATATAGGAACTTAGAGATGAGGCAATCTTCAAAGCTGAAAGTGTTGAAAACTTCTCTAAATAGACAGTTCAGGATCACTGTTTCCTTACCACTACTTGTACTAGCAATACTTACTATCACTTTCATCTTGAGAAGGCTTATATTATATGTCGAGTTCCCCACAAAGTGGGACTGTCTCTTCCAATCAATAGTAGCTGTGATTTAGAGCTGGATATTAAAGGTTTTGCTGAGCTTGAAATTGGGGATTGGAAGAAGGATATTGGGGCAATTGATGAAGCAACTGATATCTCAGAAACCTATGATAATAATCAAAGCATTGATTTTGTTCATAATTTTGAGTGAATTCGATACTTTCTTCAAGTTCTTCCATTGACCATACTCCTGTTTTTCTTATCTACTCTTGTATCTATTATTGAAATTGTAAAATACTCTTGTTTTATAACTGCCAATCACTCACCAAATTAGGGAAGCCAAGAGTTCACATATCCTTGAAGCTACCAAGCTATGTGCTATGGAAATAGTAGATTTCAAGAAATTTTACAGTTGTCTAACAAGGAACACCTACAAGAGGCAAGAATTAGGTAAGGGAAATGTGTCAGAAAAATTAAAAGGTATCTACTTATGTACTGTACAACGAAAATTTGAAAAGTCCGATCAGATCATCTGATAACAACATCTGATAACAAGAATTCAAATCTTATCTTGATCAAAGGGTGTAATAAGCAAATCTTTTTTTTAACATCCCTTTCTATCCATTCTCAGTTCATTTCTTTTTCTTTAGTGGTCATTTTTACTCTTTATTAATCACATATCTAATACAATATCCTGACAAAGTACAAATAATTAGAGCATATATAAAAAGAGAGATAGTGGGGTGGAAACTATTGATTTTTACATCTTAAAATAACTTCCACCAGGATCTCCAAAAAATAACATATTAAGGGAGGTGGAGATATAAGTAAAAGAATAGAGGAGACAAAATAAATAAAGACGTAATAATTTATCATAGGGTTAATGCAAATGAAATAAAGCAGTAGAGTTTGATAGTGGAAGTATAAAGGAGAGGGTTACTTCGGAATATGACTGCATAGTATTAGGTTTAGTTAGTTGAATTTACGAGAGAACAAATAAAAGGGGGAAAAAATAATTTGTTAAAATTTTCATTCGACGGAACTACACATACAGTACAACCAAGACAAAAGAAGAAGCAACAAAATTTCAAGAAGAGGACCACGGAGTTGCTGGTGAAAGTCTCAAGATAGGCCGACTTATTGGAAAGCTTGTAAAAGAAATAGCTTGCATTTCTTTACGTTATTTCCAAAGAGTATTGTGTGAGTATCTATTCCTTAAACATTAATAGATATAATAGGATGAAGAAGAAAAACACCTTCATGGAGATCCTATACTAATTACGGAGAGAAAATACAAGAATTGACTAGGACGCTAAATTCACGAATTGCAAGTTTGAGGGTGACAGACAAACTGGATAACAGTTAGGTGAAATCATAAAGGGAATGGTTTCACAAGTATGTTACCAATGTCGAAGAGAGAAAGAGGAGTCAGAATTTGACCGAGATCGTCATGGTGTTTTGAGAAAGGGGTGTAGAGGTTGTCTGGTATGTTTCACCTAAGATTGTGGTTATAAAATATCTATAATTGGTTATTATATAAATAAAGATCATAAAGTGTTACATAAGGATAGCTGAAGCTGACAAAATATACTAGGAACGTGAACGCAATCGAAGAGCAGAAGCACGCACAAACCAACGCCGAAATCAACAACCAGGTCCTTCAGTGGTGAACTCCAACCAAATTGATATACTAGTTATCCCTATCCAACCTCCACAGGTTGATTATCCATTGGCATATATTAATAATTCCTCACAATGGAAGCCACTAAACTGTGGACGTATGGATATTGTTTGCCCAGATTGTGGAGCACTTCATTGGATCTCTGAAAGAATTGTTCATTGGGGAAAGCGGAATCCAAAGTTTGAGAGTTGCTGTAAACATGGGGATCTTATACTTCCTCTACTTGAGGAACTTCCGGAACCACTCAAGTCATTGATTAATGGCCAAGAATCGGTGGCAAAAGAGTTTCGAAAACATCTGAGGCAATGGAATTCTGCTTTCGCGTTTACCTCGGTATCACATAATATGGATAATAGGGATGAGGTCGCTGGTGCTGGTGTACAAACATTTCAAGTACACGGAGAGCTTTACCATCTCCAGGGACCATTGAGGCCACAAGCACCACAAGATGCTTGCTATTCTCAAATGTATCTATACGATCCTGAGTATTCAGCTGAACTCAGATCTGGTCGGTTTCATAACCTTGCACCGGAAGTGGTCAGGGAGTTAACTGATATGCTTTATCAATGCTCACCCTATATTAGACTCTATCGGACAGCGGCGGAACGTTTGACAGAGCAGGAAGCAGTTGAGGGGGAGCCAATCTATACTATTCTGCTTAATCCACGATTGGAGTTAGTTGTTAATGGTGGTGCCGATCCACGACGAGCAAACATGCCAACTACCAATGAAGTTGCGATTGTGGTACCAGAGGAGTATGGTGAAAAGGGTTTCCGAGATATTGTACTTGCAAAGAGATACATAAATGGGCAAGGGGAAGTCATGCATCATAGGTTTAGTAGGATAAACCAAAATCATGCTGCATATATTCCCCTGCATTATGTGATGATGTTTCCCAAAGGAGAGACAGGCTGGCATTGGGGAATAGAACTCAATAATCCAGGCGGCCAATGCCAGAGACTCAGAGTCAGCCAACGCAGTTATTATCGTTTCCGCCTTCATGTACGGGAAAATGAGCCTGATACAATCTTTCGATGCCAAAGGCTCTTCCAGCAGTTTGTGGTAGATCTATGGGCGGTAATGGATCAAAATAAATTAATCTGGATTAGAGACCATCAGGCAAATCTGAGAGCAGACCTTTATAATGGCCTAACAGATATTCTTCAACGGGATGATGTTGATGTTAATATATCCACAATCGGAAAGAAGGTTGTACTACCATCTAGCTATCTCGGTGGAGACCGCTTCATGCAGCAAATCTTTCAAGACAGTATGGCTATCGTGCGGCACATGGGTCGTCCCTCCCTTTTTATTACATTCATGGCAAATCCAAAGTGGACTGAAATTGTTGATGAACTTCTTCCCGGTCAGAGTGCACCAGATAGACCAGACTTGGTAGCTCGTGTGTTCTATATGAAACAGCGTGCAATGTTGGAAGAAATTAAGAAAGATAAAATATTTGGCAAATGTAAAGGAGTTGTGTGGACAATCGAGTACCAGAAGCGTGGCTTGCCGCATATGCACCTGCTAGTCTTCTTGGAAACTGACCCTATGTTTCTAACTCCAGAAAATGTTGATAGAATTATCAGTGCCAAGTTACCTGACGAGAGTACAGAAGCAGGTCAAGAATTGGGCAATATTATTCGATCTGCAATGGTTCATACACAATGTGCTGGGGGTAATAGAGACACAATTTGTATGAAATCACCAAGACAAGTGGGTCCACCACAATGTTCTAAAAAATACCCCCGAGAATTCCAACAAGAGACAATTGTTCAAGAAAATGGTTATCCACTTTACCGTCGTCGCAATTCCGGAAGAAACTTCGTGATCCCAGGAAGAGGAACAGCACGTGGCACACTTATTATGATTGACAACCGATATGTGGTACCATATAATCCATACTTGACCCATAGGTATAAAGCACATGTGAATGTGGAGATCTGTGGTTCTGTACGTGCGGTGAAATATATACATAAGTATATATACAAGGGTAGTGATCAGGCAACAGCAAATCTTCAGTCAGAGAAAGATGAAGTAGCGCGGTATCTTAATGGAAGATACATTGGCCCAACTGAGGCGGTGTGGAGAATTTTTGAATTCAAGGTGCATGAAGAATCTCCATCTGTTATGCATCTATCAATTCACCTACCAGGAGAGCAAGCAGTTTATTTTCCCGAAGGCTTAGACATCGATGAGCTTCGTAACCGGATTGAGACAGCCAGGACGACTTTGACCTCATTTTTTGACTACAATCTTTCCAACCAAGATGGACGACAATATTTGTATCAAGAGTTTCCTACCTTCTACAGATATGTACCAAAAGAGAGGTGGCAGCCAAGAGTCCGTGGTGGTATACCAGCAATTGGTAGAATGTTCTCTGCAAGTCCTTTCATGGGTGAGAAGTACTACCTGAGTCTATTACTTACAGTTATTCGAGGACCTCAAAGTTTTCAGCATTTATGAACAGTCCATGGTACTGTCCATGATACATTTAAGGCTGCCTGTGTGGCACTTGGTTTATTGGAAAATGATGGAGAATGGGTTATGACCTTTAATGAAGGAAGTCTTTTCGCCAGTGGTTATGCTTTGCGACAATTATTTGTGACAGCTCTGCAGCATAGCACGATCGTGAATCCTCATGAGATCTGGGAACAATTTAAGATTGCTTTCTGTGATGACTTGCCACATCAACTATCCTTAGGCCATATACCTGTGCCTCCAAATATAGTTGACGGGATGCCAGATGTCCACCTTGATTATGGAATATTTTTGATACAACAGCTATTACGAGAGTACAACAAAAACCTTGAAGATTTCAACTTACCCTTACCTTTACTGGAGTGGAATCTGAGACATGGAGGAGGCCAGAATATTTTGATAGCGGAAGAGTTGGGATATGATTTGGAAGTGGAGACACTCACATACCATGAACTCCATGGTAGTCTGAATGAGCAGCAGGCAATATGTTTTACAACAATACTTCAGGCTGTGAATGATCGAGTATACAATGGTACTTCACCAAGCTTCTTTCTCCAAGGGCCAGCAGGTACAGGGAAAACATTTTTGTACAAGTGCATCTCTAGCTTTTTGAGGTCCCAGGGGAAAATTGTACTTTGTGTAGCATCTTCAGGAATAGCTGCTCAACTTTTACCTGGTGGAAGAACTGCACATTCTCAGTTTAAGATTCCTTTAAGCAATGATCGTAATAGCAACTGCAACATTACGAAAAATTCAATTCTCGCAGAGCTTATACGTCATACATCACTTATTATTTGGGATGAAGTTCCCATGCAACATCGGGCATGTTTTGAGGCTGTCAATCGAACATTCAACGATATATGTGATGCAAGCGAGGGACAGATTTTTGGTGGCATTCCCGTAATTCTGGGTGGTGATTTTGCACAAATTTTACCTGTTGTCAGGAGGGGCTCCAAACATGCTACAATTCAGGCTTGCATTCAACATACTGCTATATGGCCTCAATTGAATATTCTTACTCTCACTCAAAACATGCGGGTAGTTCAAGGTGATCAGAATTGCAACTTTTTGAGATTCTTGAATTCAATGACACACGATGCAACATATCATGGTCAATTACTGTTGCCTGCTTTTATACGTCATGTGGATTCAGTTGATAAACTTTGCTCCACTGTTTACCCACCAGAACTCCTACAAAATGCAACCAATAATTGCCACACTTTTAAAGGTCGATCCATCCTCTCATATCAGAATGAAACAGTCAAGGAGTTTAATGAGAAACTGATCGAAGATATGCCTGGAGAAATTCATGAATTTGTGAGCATGAATTCAGTAGATATCAATGACCAAGCAGTAGAAGCAGAGCCATATCCGGCTGAGTATCTTCAAAGTATTGATCTTCCTTCACTTCCTCCAGCAGTATTGCGACTCAAAGTTGGAGCTCCTATTATCCTCCTTCGAAACATAAGTCCCAAGGAGGGATTATGTAATAGTACCCGCCTTCGTATAATAGAACTGGGTCACAATTGCCTCAAGGTTGCTATTCTCAGAGGTGATTGGAATCAACAAATTCGACTACTGCCTCGCATTAAGTTAACAACAACCGAAGAAGATCTTCCCTTCATCTTATCACGAAAGCAATTTCCAATTAGGCTCAGCTTCACAATGACTGTTAATAAGTCACAGGGACAGTCCTTACAACATGTTGGAGTTGATTTACAAACTGGGGCATTTACTCATGGGCAACTTTATGTTGCTCTATCACGTGTAACATCAGTCAATGGATTGACTGTTTTGATTCCCGAAGGTTTACCAAAGATTACTTCTAATGTTGTTTATCCCGAAGTTCTTTTGTGAGTTCTTACTTTGTGTTCTTGATTTCTATTCAATTTGGTACATTTCATTTTTCAATACAGAGTGTATGTCTGCAGGTTTTAATTATATATTATAGTTAAAGACTTATTCTAACCTATTTCAAGTATTAACTGTGAAAATATTTGTTTTGAGACGGGTTAGAACTATTTGTTTTAGCTATACTCCTAGCACTATACTATATGTACAATACTTGAAACCTTTTCTCTTATATATAGAACTAAATTATGGTACTATTCAGGTCAATACAACAAGTGTATTTTTTGGACATGCAATTGATTTAGTACTTAATGTATAAATATGTCAAATGGCTTGGTTCTAAATCAGTCTACAATTGAATCACATAGTTTGTTTAATACAACAGGTCAGGCAAGCATTTGAAACATTATTAAGTTTGGAGAGAACATTTTCTTTTCCCAGTTTCCAGCTCCTGTTATTGGGAAGACTCTCCATTAGTATACTATTCCGCCAATGTTCCCTCGAGGTCTCGAGGGGGGGAATGCTAGTCATACATACTATCATACCTAATGTTTTGTTAAGTAATTGTATTATCTAATCATGTCACCTGGTATGTGTTTTTGGTTTTTATCTTTTTTTTTCAGCTATGTTATCATTATTTGTAACCCTAACCTAATATTTGTAATATGTGTATGATTTTTGAAGTAATAGCTATAAGATGATTCAGCTTCACCTAATTCTCTTGATAACCATTAGCCTATAATGTGTAGCCCTATCAGGAAGCCATAGGAGGATGTTTGGAAGTTCTCTATAGTCACCTATGAGGTCTCTTGAGAGCCTATAGCCCTGACCTCTAGTACCCTAATAACATATAGGGATAAGTCATAGCCTATAACTCATTCCCTAATACTGTGCTAGCAGTTCTGTACTTGAAAGACATGTATCATATTTTCAAGGTAGGGTAACTCAGACCCCTTGTCAGAGTAACATGACCTTAACTATCCATGTAGCCATATTCAAGGTTACATGACCTTTCTGAGCTTGTCTACCATTACCACATATCTGCTTAATACTACAACTATATAGGATTTAGATGGGTCCATATTAGTATACTCAACTATCATTACTGGTCAATCTCTGGGTCTCTAATATAGGAGTAAAGATAATCTACTGCAAGATACTCTCCAGTGTATTATTACAGGTAAACCCAATAGTCTACTGATTTTACAACTAAGGGTACTAAAGTTCCTTAGTTTTTGCTCCAGAAATATTCCCTGATTGTTAAGGCAATACTCTTTCCCTTTGCTATCTCTGTGACTCAATCTGGATATGACTTTTCAGCAGTAGATCTAAATCTCTATTTTTGATGAGGATTTTTGGTTCCCTACACTGAGTATTCATCATTCCAGGAAACCCTTCAAAACCCTTGATAGTCTAATTCTTATATGCTAAGGCTAAGGCTAACCTCTTCTGAGTATATTCCTTTATAAGTTTAGCTCTTTTCTTAGCTACCTACTTCTTAATACTACTCTCTCTTAAAACTTAATCTATATTATTTACTGTAGAATATTACTAGGAGCTAATATCTACCATAACTTCTTCCTACTAGTAGGTCTAGTGGTAATGGAGCCAAGCTCACACTAATGAGTTTTTAGCTCCTTGGGACAGCTGGAGTGGTCTTATAGAATGGGAGAGGTCATCAATGGTATACTTCTTAAATCCCTGGGAAAGGTAATTTTGTACAGTTGACTATGGGTGACTAACGATTTAGCTAATAGTATAAATTTTCTGAAAAATCTCTAAAAATATGAAGATCATGCCTTTCTCTATATAGCTAAGCTCATAGTGAGATCTCTTGGGCATCATTGTTGATATTATGATATATTTTTCATGGGTCTATATTGTTGCTCTTTTGATAACTGTTCTCTTATTCAGCATTTCCACCAAGACTTTTACCTATGTACCTGATATTTGATCTTAATATAGAACCAATATCACACATGTAGCTACCGTGTTGGTAGCGAACATCACAAATCATAAATTTTTAGAAGTTGTGACCAAACAAACTGAGAGATGTCATGAGACCTATGGTAGAACATCCTTTTTACTCCTACTTGCCATTACCAAAAGTTTAAATTACAAAAAACTTATTATATAACCCAGTTCTATCAAGCTAATTTTACTATTAATGAATGCCAAAAAAATTATCCACGGAATATAACATAAAGTTGCTCAGAAGTAAGCATCATGTGACCACCCAGGACCCAGCCACAGTACCGGTACAGGATGAGGCTTGTAACAAAAATGATGAGCAGTTTAAGGGTTTCTCACCCAAAACAGGCATGTTCACAACCTTCCAGCAACTGATCCAGTCAAGAAATTGAAGCTGAATCTTCATCTATGTTAGATAATTCCTTAGATTTTACTTTCCGACCCTTTAGAACTCTATATCCAAACTGGCTGAAGAATTATCAAGAGAGCTGTTGTCAGTGCATTGCTCTTAGGGCATTTTTTTGATCATTTTTGTATGGGAAATGGTCAGGCTTGGTGCTTTGTTCAACTCTAACTTTACATTACGGCATGCCAAAGTATCCAAAAATTCTTTAAAAGTCTGTAGGCTCTTGGGGAGATATTTGAAAGAATTTTAGACTAAACTATCAATTTTTCAATTTTCCCAGGGCTTTAGAATCTATTGAGCGGAAGGCGTGGAGTATATAGGATGGTTTGGGTTGTTACATGCCATTCTGCTCATCGTTTTTGTCACCAGCCTCGTACTGTGGAGAATAATTTGTGTCATGCCAGAGTTTGGTGGTATACTCTGTGTTGTAACTAGGTCTTAACCGCTGTGACTTTTGTTTCTTAGCTAGCCTGTTTTTCTGGTTGGGGCATGGGACACGTGTGGCCTCTTGGGTCACTTGGGAATTTTCTGTGGTGGTTGTCAACCATCCTTCCTACACCGGTCAATCATCCAACCGTCAACCATCAACGAACGATCCATCCAACATCAGGGAAGAAACAACCGTGGACAGAGAGACATTGAAGAACGCAACGAAGACATCGACGGCCGCAACAGTCCACCACAGAGAATTCGAGAGTTTGGTTTCTTTTCTTTTACTTTGACGCTCTACAGAGATAGTTTGAGATAGAGAAGTATTTTCGTTTCTGTGTTCGGCTTCCGATGTGCTTTGGTACTTTGTGACCTCAAGAGAAAGTGACCGAGCTTCGTGCCAACCCTCAGCCTTTAGAATCGCCTGCCTGAGGTAGCTCTAGACCCTTCACAATCTTCAGAATAAAATAAAAATAAAAAAACTATCCTTGTGACAACCCCCCCCCCCACCCTACTTAAACTCCTAAATCATTTCTTTCCTATCTCCAAATGACCAGTCGCAGCCCTACATTATACTGCGCGACATCCCCTCTTCGGCTGTCGCTCCGCCATATCCCCATTCACAACCGGTCATTCAATCACGTGCTTCCTACGTCCCCGGTCTGAAACCTCTCAGCACACGATGTAAAGTGGTGGCATAACTTATATGTTAGGAAGCCGCCAATTTTAATACATACATGCTTGACCACCGCAGAAAATCGCACTGTCGAATTTGTTAATTCATGATAAGATACCGACCCTTCATATCCCTGTATCGTATCTACAGAGCACACTACATACACTTCTACTAATATCCTTATCTAACCCGATAGAAAAAAGAACCGCCCAGTCGAATTCACTCGATTTGTATGGACTAATCTTTCACTAATCTGACAAGTCCCCCCCCCCACCCCCCACACCTCCCCGATCGGCGTGTGAGGTCTCTACACCATAACGCGTTTTAGCAAAATTATATTTGGAAACATTAATCCGTTCTCAATTCAGTCACTATTTTCTGATTACGTTTCACAGTGTAAGTTAGACTTTAAAAGAGGGGCTGGAATTTTGATCAATTTCTTTCGCCCCCCCCAAACACCAACTACGTAAATCCTCTCCAGCACAGTCTGGTATGGGCAAACGAAGGCATTCCATGACCCACCAGCACATCACCGCCCCGTACGCGCTAAAAAATCGAAACCCCATCCTGTTCAATCCTCCTCCCCACCATTCGGCTGTCGGCATTGCCGACGTGAAGCTAGCAGATAACCCTAGCAGATAACCCACATGTACCAAATTTCTGTCGTGCTTCTTAGTTCTCGCTAGACATCGCCCTTTCGAGACCTGGAAGGGAGTACTTGAATCAACAGGCGCACTTCCCTTTCCACTCTCTGGGTCTTCATTCCCGGTTGCGCCGGCGGCGGCCAAGGTGGTGGTGGGGGTAGATATGATGAGGCCAGGCTTCATTTTCCAATTGTCGTTTTCGTCTGGGAAAGGATAAGCTTGATGGGTGAAGATCGTGGTTTGTATGGATATAATGTGGAGGGATCTTTCTGGACTGGATACGCGTATGGGTATAAGAATGACTATTTGAGTGGAGAGGGGGTGGATAGCAGGGTGGTATAGATCTCCCTCCCCCAGGAACCTTGCCAGGGTGTTCAAATTACATATCTGGAGTTATTGTGATAAAGTGAGTTGTGCGAGCATGTTTAATAACCACACCGACAAAGGCACAGCATTGATGTACTGGGCTCCACTGATTAGAATTTTATCCACCACAGTACCACCCCCACCATTTTACAAAACACTACCTTCCAGCATTTGTGATTTCCCCCAAAAGGTATAAACCAAAAGATTAATTAACCTCTTTTCTTCCCAAGAATCTCCAGTACGTTTAACCTCGCACCTCCAACTCTGAAATACCGTGTGGATCTACTCGAAATTCCGAGTGATACGACATGAATCCAGACACAACAATTGTTGGCACAAGTGGAGTTGTATTCTCCGTAACATAGAATGTTTAACTTTGCTCCAAAGATCACGTTGCGCAACAGGTGTTTTTGAAAACTTTATATCATACCACGCCAGTCCCCCTTCTACTTCTACAGTACAGCAGCCGTGGGTTGCCCGAGATCGAGATGGCCGGCATGTTGTTTGGAAGAGCAGCTTGCCCGTAGTGGATGGTCATATGGAGGAACCGGTACGTGGTACCAAAAGTGTGTGGACCATATTATGGACCTACGGAAGTGCTTGGAAAGCACTATGGGTATTCGGATGGAAGTTGTTAGTCCTCCGGTAGGATGCGGACGGCACTATATGGTTCTGGCTATGGGGGATAGAGAATCGATGGACGAGAAGAAGTTATTGTTTCCTTATGCCTCGATTTCCTATATAAGACAGTCTCTTCCGACACTTAGTTAGTTTTCTTTTTCTCCTTAAGCTACTGCTCGGCCCTTACCTTTTATATATGCTTATTCACTCCTTTACTTCTTCTCCCAAGTGCGATATTGACATCCAGAAGATAAAATCAAAACGACCAACGGGCGCAGAACAAGCAACAACGATCGACTCCACAATTCACTAAAGGTAACCTTGAATGCAGTACACAAGACAGAACTGAAAATATCTGTGATTTGAATGCTTGCTCTTGTGAGAGAGTTGGCAGTACAAAGTGAACAAATATAGTAGAAACTCGAAAGATATCATAATCTTGCGCTAATTATTCTAAGTGTAAATGAAGGACTAAACTTCCTCTATATATACCGTAAGAACTGGAATAATTGAACCTCGCGCTAAGACGTCCAGAATTCCCCTCTTTGGATAAGGGGGGCAATCGCCCCCCCCAAAAAAACTGACTTTCAACCCTACGCTAAGACAAATGAAAAAGAAAAACACAACAGACCTTACCAGGAGAGGCAACTCCAACGTCCTAGCGTGAGGTTCAGTTGTTCCAGTTCTTGCGGTAGTACAATACTCGAGTATTAGCTAAAGTCCAACTTGCGCAGGCTATTTTATTGCCCAGACCTGCATATAGCTCGCTATGGTGGATACTCACCATGCTGTGGAACACATTAGGAAGCCTAGGTCTCGGATACTAGTATTCTTATATGCAATTTAAAGCATTTGATTGCTTGATAAAGTATTACCGTAAGAACTCGTGAAATCCACTATCTCCGTCACCCCCTGTAATCTCAGGATTCAGAGACAAAAGCTCCTGAGAAGGATTAGCTCTTTCCAGAAGCGGTATAAGATCAGCCCTCAGGCCGTGTTGGATCTCATTAACTGGTATTCGCAATTCTGCTAACCTGTCAATCTAGACCAATCGTGGGCTGCCGGCTAATAATCTGATAGTAGATTCCACGAGTTCTTACGGTACTTGTGCTCAGGTTGAGTCCATCATTATGTGTTTCTGCTTTACGTTTATGCTTCTCTATCGCCCTTTTTGCAAGTACCGTACTCCAACTTTTGCTATCGAAAACTTTTTTGGTTGGGTTAACCGAAATCAGCAAGTGGCTATTATTGGGCGTCCCGCTACATGGCCGACTAACTGTTGAATTTCTGTTTCGGAGTGTCCGGCTTTTAGTCGGCCGGGCGAGTCTATCGTAGAGCGCCTGGAGGTAGGCCTCATTATAACGGGTTCAACAGACTAGAGCAACACCCTAAGTACAACACCTCAACGGGGGGCAAGTGAAAATCGGGAGCAGGTGGAAACGGTCATTATTTACAGTACATTGAAAAGAAAAAGAGGAAAAAAAAAGGGCAACCCGAAGAAGATTCCTGTTCTCACTGGCTCCCGTAAAGACTGTAGGGTAGCTCGAGCGAACGAGATTGTCGAATTCCTTCACACACCCCCCCTCTCGAACTATAGGTTCAGGTTAGACTAGTGGCCTAGTCATTTTATATTGCTCATGTGGAATTATGCAAGGGGATGTCTAAGCCTTAATCTAACCTCCTAGCGCGTTTCTCTCTTACCGGTGTGGCCTAGGGTGGCGTAATAGGGTAGTGTTAGCAGTCAGGAGAGCGTTTGCGCGCTCACTACTCGCAAACGCATGACGTTTGTGAACACGACTGGGTCTGCAGGCGCCACCAAATAGAAGATAAGCCAATAGAAATACCTATGACAGCGCATAAAATTAGAAACTGTGATCCAAATAGTTAGTAGTAGAAGTATTCCCAGTTCTTGAAGGCATACTCAACTTCATCAAGCTTTTATCAGTTAAAGTGAAATCTCTGATATTCTCCAAGTCCTATTTTTTCAAAAGATTGAATATGTCAGCAATTCAAGTAAAACCAAGGGGAGGAACTACCTCGATGAGCAAGAGAGGTCAGATACTTGCCTACACCACACTCCCAGGGCCATGGAAAATGATGATTCAGGAGATTTCAAAGGAAACAGGTGTCTTGAAAAGCACATGTTCAAACATTATTCGGGAGTCAAAAAGGCATTCCCTTGAGAGTGGAAATTCTGACCTTTGCGCAATGGAGAACCTGGCCCCTAAGTCCAACTGTCAGAAGGGATTGGTTATTGCAAAGAAGGATAAGGAATATCTTGTTGAAGTTACTCTTTCTGATATTGCACACTGTCAAATGCCATATCGTGATCTTGCAGTAGCTGGTAATTCTTTC
Organism: Choiromyces venosus 120613-1; assembly: GCA_003788595.2. Lineage (NCBI taxonomy): Eukaryota > Fungi > Ascomycota > Pezizomycetes > Pezizales > Tuberaceae > Choiromyces > Choiromyces venosus. Next base: position 37,043 of record ML120620.1, read on the forward strand.
TCCTCCTGTACCTAATAGTAACTTTAATGTATCTAATTCAAATAAATTTTATGTTAGCTGAACTTCAGATATGCCCGAATACAGTAAAGAAAATACTTGCAGAAAACAATATCCACCACTGCAAACCTACTAAAAAGCCCCATTTAAAGTCTGAACACCATGATGCCTGACTGGCCTTCTGCTTGCAGTACTGGTATCAGAATTGGCAGGAGGTAATATTTACTGATGAAACCTATTTTGAGACTGGGGACCTATGGTGCCACCAGGTATGCCGTGTACTTCGATGCCCTGGGAAAGCCTATCTTCCATAAAACATGAATGTTAAGTTTCTAAAGGGGGCAACTGTTATGTTCTGGAGGGCTATTCTTCATAGTCATGCTGGTACTGTATAATACTTCTTTATTTATTTACTTCTATGTATATAATTTTTAATTTACAATAGGTTTATCACTTCCATATCATCTTTATACTACACCATATGAGACAAAGCAGCAGAAGAAAAATGCAGAAACCCAGCTCCAGCATGAATACTAACTTGAACTAGCAGATGCAGTACAGCTTACACAGATGGGATTTGAAAATATCAATCCTCCTGAGCTGAAAGAGCGAGTAAAGGACAGAAAAGGAGGTATAGACTGGTTTGTATATCATGAACGAATCCTAAGCCCCCTTCTCTATCCTTTTGCCTGCAGTATTCAGGCTACCTAACCAAACTTCCTAATCATAGAGGACAATGCCCCTGCCCATATCCATTGCTACTACAAAGCTGCTCAGGAGTGTTTAGGTCTACAAAAACTTGTTTGGCCAGCAAACTCCCCTGACCTCAACCCTATTGAAACGATATGGTGTGAGATGAAGGACAAGATAAAAGAAAGGTTAGGGATATGGATGACAGCAGCTGGCATTCATCAAGTAGTGCTAGAGGTTTGACTTAACTATCCTGTGGAATAGATAAACAAGTATATTGACTCAATGCAATTATGTATTAAAGCTTGTATTAAGGATGATGGTGGGAATGCATTTAATTATTAGTTTTATTCTTTGTAACTTTCTTTTCAGTTTTACTTAATATTATACTACTTTAGCTACGAGTGACTAGCCATGATTGCTTTATACAATGATTTCTAATTTTTTTATCCTTAATTTCACTATTACATTCTAGTTCTCTTGTTTCCATTATGTGTTTTCAATTTCTATTTTCACCAAAAGGTACATCTATGCAGGTCATATGCACTTGGCCTTGGCGTATATGCAGACCTGGTCATGTTCACAAACATCATGTGTTTGTGAGTAAAAGCTCTGTGTTGTAGATAGCTTGGCATGTAGGATTTTCTGCTTATAAGCCTCTTCTCTCTTTCCTTAGTTAGGCAAGCGCAACCACACCCAGGAAATTCACCAATAGACATTGTTTTTTCCCAAGATTTGGTACAACGAGTGAATCCCTACTTTTCTGGAGAAATTTTCTTCACTTTTTTACTTCCCACACCAAAAAACTAGTCACACATCAATTTTTTACTGCCAAATCACCAGCAACCTCCAGTATAGTCAGAGTTTTTTCTGGAATAACTACACCACCCCCTCACTCAGAATATCCCCCCCCTGGGCATGGAACCAATCATAAGGCCCCACCTCAAGGCTTCCAAACACTCCAGGAAACAAGTTTCGCCCAAAGACCAACTTGCCCCTCCCCCACTATGTCTCCTCAAGGCTTTCACCCCTACAGCAAGGCCACCAGAGAGAACATAGTTCTCAATATGCCCCTCCCACCATCTCCTCTGGGCCCCAGAAGCCCCACCAAGAGCCTCAGACCCCATTCACCATCCCTCCTACCTCCAGGCTCACCCCACAGAGTATCTCTCCAATCCCTCCTACCAATGTTCTCTGTCACCACACACAACATAAACTGTGCAAACAGGGCTATCAATGTCGGAAACAGAATCGTGGCACCAGGAAGCAACTTCCCAATAGTACAGAAAGAACTTGGGTGACTAGACACCTGCTTCATGCAACCGGCCACCATGGCTGAGGCACCACCCATTCAAGCCCCCTTTCGAGGCTTCTGAACGACCCTCGAAAAAGTATTTGGAAACGAAACAGTGGATGCCATACACCAGGAGACCCTCGCAGGACTAGCCACCACGGCTTCCTCCTACCACCCCTCACAGGAGAGCCCAATCATGGTCTCCCAAATTCCCCAGTCGTCCCCCCTAGACATACAAATAAGAGAAACCATCGAGGTCCCTGACTCCCAGAACCCCCAAGACACTATCATGGCCCTAGGAAACGGCCAAAACTTGGACAGCACAGGTATAGGAGACAACCAGCATGCCCCTACCTCCCAAGAACTCCCAAGAGCAGTATAGTTTTCATCCCGCCTGGAGATCCCGGGAACCCCCTCTGGCAATGCCACAGTCAAACCCCTCCCCTCGTCATCCTCATCCCCCCTGTTCAAGATCCTAACAAAGGAAAACACAGAAAAAAACAAAGGCAAAGGAAAGGCCACCCAAGAAACAAGTTCACAAGAAAGGGCAACTCAAGAGAGCCCAAACACCATACTGGCCCCCACTAAGTTTACAGAGGGATCTGAGCACCACACCAGACTAACAGAGATCCTCAGCTACATCGGCCCAGATGAAGCCCCACTGACCAACAAAGGCCTGACCAGCCTACTAATACCAATGGAAGATGCCTTTGACAAGAAGCTACAGCAAATAGAAGCTAGAATCCTCGGAGCTATAAGGAACAATGGAGCGCCAAACCAAACACCCCAGCAACAACCGCAGGCACAACAACCCCAACAAACCAGGACACAAGAACCCCGACAGAGACAGGTACAGACGCCATGCCCTCAACAACAACAGCAGCAACAACAAAACCAGGCACCGGCCCCACCTCCAGCAATCCCGAGAGCCACCCACCCCTCCCGACCAAACACCTCAGCTGAGGCCTCCAAGAAGCAAACATATGCGGCAATGACAGCAGCAGGGATCGATACTGACAGTTTCGTCGTGGTCAAAAGGAAAGGGGGAAAAGACCAAAAGACTGCAGACCGAGTGCAAGGCCCGTCGGCTCCCTCCACCCCCCATGCCAGACAGAGAAGGCTCCTGATCTGATCAGTAGAGAAGGGCCAGAGGATAGGGGCAGCAGGACGGTCCACCATTCAGATAAGGGACGCAATAAATGGAGCCTCCAAGGTTAAATTCGCCTTCCCAGAATTCAACTGTAACGACGACCTAGTGCTCACCACGGTCCAGGACCTTCCGGCAGAACCAGTCCTCCAAGACACCATGGCCATCACAAAGGCCCTCAATGAAATCGATATCTTTGGATTTAGCATCATTATCGATGTCCCCACAGTGAACATCCTTATATACAAAGTGCTGCTTGGAAACGACGAAGAATGGAAGCCAACAGACTGGGATGCAGACTCCCCAATCTGGACTGACCTGGAAAGGGAAATCTCAGACTACAACCCAGCCATCTGAGTCATAGACAGACCAAAATGGATCAGAACCCCAATGGCCCTCAAAGCAAACAACATGTTCAAGTCATCGGTCATTGCAACAGTGGAAATGAATGACGAGGTCAGCTCCCAACTCAAAAAGACAGAAGGCAACATGGCAATCTTCGGACAATGCTGTACGTTCGTCAGATACACCAAAAGGGACTCCTCCACCTGCTGCGGAAGGTGCCTACAGATGGGACACCATGGAGCATACTGCTGCCTCCCCCCTACCTGCAAGTTTTGCAAAGGAGCACACCACACAAAGGACCACAGCTACCCAGAGCTTTACTGCACTGCAGGAAAAGGAAGACCCTGCTCCCACACTGTCAGAAGATGCACCAACTGTGAAGAGATGACCCACTTCACAGGGGACAACCACTGCCCAACCAGGAACAGAGCCAGAGGACCGAAAACGGCACCTTGAGACAGTCTAGTGATCCCTGACCCAGCCACCCAGGCCCCCCTACAAAACCGCCATAACTAATTGATGGCGACCACCAATATAGTTTACCACAATATCGGTGGGTCCATGAACATTGTCAAAGAGTTACTTAAGTCCTCACTAAAACTTAAACCAAAAATTATAACATTAGCAGAATGTCCACTAGAAAATGATCACTGGATACACATAGAAGGTTACACATGCTATACTGATACAAAAGCAGTAAAATAGGGCTGCGCCTCATACATTAAAAACGAATACGTACATATGTTCGTAATAGAAAGAGTTAATTCAAAATTCCTCACACTTCGAACAGGGGGAACAGAAATAAAACTCAGATACCAAAGACCCCCAGTATACGGAAGCAGAACCACCATCAAAAGCCCCGAGCTAGACCCAAACAACAAATGGAATAAAGGAGACAACAACATGATAATAGGAGACCTAAACATGGTGAACCAGTCATGGTCCATGGGGACCCTGAACGTGGCAGGAAGAAGACTAAGAGGATGGATGTGTGAAAGGGACCTAGTGGTTACCAACCCCTACATGACAACACACCCACCTTCATGAAACTGGGCAATGAGGGCAATGATAGACCTAGTTATAGGGGACAGACACCACAACCTGAGGGTCAAAAACATCCAAATACCATCCGCGGACCATACAGTACTTAGTGTAAAAACCAAAATAGAATGGAAGAAAATGTCACTAGGCCCAGCAAGATATGACAAAGTGAACTGGGACAGCATAAGGACAGAACTCCTCCTCATCAAGGACAATGACGACCCGGCTTACATCCAAAAAGAGATCTCAAGGATAGTCCTAACACACATACCCCGGGCAAGGGAAGGAGGCAGAGCCTTCTGGAATAAAGACCTCACCGTGAAAAGGGAAATCCAGCTACAGGAAATCAGGAATGACCCCCTAAACCCCACCCTCTACCTAAGGAAAAAAGCTTACAGGAAAGAGATAGCCAAGGCCAAACTGGAAGTAAACAGCAAAGCCCTGCAGGAGGAAACAGACCCTGAATGCTTCACCAGTATCAGACCCAGACACACGAAGCAACCCATCGCAGCTCTTACCAGAAGGGACAATAGCATAGCAGCAGAACACCCCCACATAGTGTAGGAACTACAGGAAGCACTATACGGAGGAGAACACCGAAGGCTGCAAAAAACCATAACCAGAGATGCAAAAAGGCTAGACATAGGAATCCTAGACACTGCCCTAAAAGCAACACTGAACAGGGCAGCAACAGGGCTGGACTGCATCCCTGATAGGGCAGTGAAAGAATTCAGAAAGTGCAGGGAAACCCTATTTAGAGCAATGATGAACAGAGCATGGAAAGAGGGCATCCCTGAGAGCTGGAAAGAAAGCACCACGATACTGATAAAAAAGGAAAAAAAGGAATCCTATGGAATAGTAAAGAGCTGGAGGCCAATACAGTTACAACCCATCCTAGCAAAGGTTCTCGAACGGGTGGCAGTGATAAGAACAGCTGAACTGGAGCTGCTGACACCCAATATGTTCCGCCAAAGAAAGAGCAATGGCATCATGGACACGATACAAGCACTGAATGGCATGGTCACAACCACCAAACAACCGTACGCCTGCCTAACAGCCCTCAACATAGAGGGAGGATTCGACCACCTCCAAATGGAAGAAGTCTGCGCAACCATCAGAAGCAAAGACAACCACCTGGGACAATGGGTACAACACTGGGCAATGAACAGGAACACACACTATCAATTCAACGGAAGGAACTCCAGAGCCTTCGCCACAGATAAAGGAACACCACAGGGCTCACCACTCTCCCCCATATTATTTTTGATAAGCATAAGGGAGATAACAAGCATAGAACTGAGAAGGATAGATGGGACATCGACCAAACTCTTAACCTACATTGACGACATACTAGTGGTGACCACATATACTGACCAAGCAAAAGGACAGATAGCCCACCAGAGCACCCTAAACAACATCAACTCCAGATGCAACACCATGGATACAACCTATCACCCCTCAAGACAGAGAGAATACACATAAACACCCCGAGAAGTAAACACCTAGCCCCGAAAATAGGAAACTATGATGCCCCAGAAAAAGAGGTACTCAGATAGCCGGGATACTTCATATCACCAGACTTCAAGTGGAAAAATCATATTGACCAGTGGATAACCAGGACCAACAAGACCAGCGACTTCCTCAAAGCCCTGACCAGCAAATACGACATAGGGGAACTCAGTGCGTGGACCTCCCTCAGACTCATCCAAGGACTGATCCTCCCCCAACTCACCTGCAGGATAGAAGTATGGGGCAACCTCAGGGACATTGATAGGGCGCAGGTAGCACTAAACAAGATAATTAGATGCACCCTCAGAATAGAAAAAAAGGTACCCCTAATGGCGGTATATGCCGAGATGGGTATTGCCCCCCTACGACTATACACACAGCATAGGCAGAACCTCCTGTACCTCAGGGCCCACTGCCTGGACCGACCGACAAGCTGGACCAAGAAATGGATAGACTAAACGGGAGTGAAACAGATCATCGAAACCGCCCACAACCTAAAGCTGGGAAAGAGCAACCTTAAAGAGCACTTCCTAGAAAACTGGAGAAGGAAAATCCAGGAAGAAGACATCAGGTATAAGGGATCCCCGAAGAGGAGCTACAAATACTGGAGGAATACCATGAGGCCCCAACTGAGGAAAATCATAAACCTAAGGTCAACAGAGGGATGGCCCTACCAAAATGCAGAAGGGAAGAGACAGGATTGCCCATGCGGAAGGGACATAATAACAGGAGAACACCTGATAGAAAGATGCAGCATAACGACCCCCACAAAAGCAGACCTATACAAAACCAAGGACCAGGCGACCCTACTGAAGTGGATAGACAACTGGCCAAAAGAACTCAAAAAGGAACCTCCAGCGTACAAAGGAGCACCAGCCAACAGAGCACAAACTACGGTGGCAGGAGTTAACCTACCAACCTCCCAACCGACAAGAACGAGAGGAGCCCCCAAAACGAAACTATGTGAAACCTGTGGCAAGGACATCAGAGCAAACAAGGAAGGACAGCAAGCACATGCAAGGACGCATGAGCCCAGCTACAGAAGAGGCCAACAGAAAAAGGCCAAATAAGAGAAGAAAGCCCTGGGATGGGGGGCGATAAGGAGCGGTGGCCCAGTGACCCAGGGGCGTAATGCTGGGGAGTGGTATTTCCTAGAGTACACGACAGCTGGGTGCAGAGGTGACAGGGCTGGTTTCATAGGTTGCGGGATTTCCTTAGTTCACAAGCACTGGGTATAGAGATGACGGGATGGGTTTCCTTACATTCGGGATTTCATAAATTACACGACTACTGGGCACGGAAGTGACGGGGTGGTTTTCCTTAAGTTTAGGATTTCATAAATTACATGACTACTGGGCACAAAGGTGACGGGGTGGGTTTCATTGGTAGTTAGGTTTCTTATTGTACATGACCACTGGGCATGGAGATGACGGGGTGGGTTTCATTTGTAAGGCAATAATAGATGAGGAAGAAGGAAGGGGGGAGTAGGAGTTTCATTTGTTAAGGACTGCACGAGGGGGGCAATCGAAGGGCGAGGGACAAGTGGATGGGGGGGGTAGGAGTTTCCTTTGTAAAGGTTGGGTGAGGGGACAACGAAAATTGGTTGGGCTTTGGGCGGAGCGGAGGATATTTCATTAAGGGGGCCCTGGGCTGGGGGGAGTATCCCATGCCGATAGTTAGATACCTTTAGTTAGGTGAAACGAGGCATAACCTCGGACTAAGAAGAATGAAAATCAGGTTATAATAGACATCGTTTCCTTTCTATTGCAATTGGGTCCAGCTCTTTCTCTTTTGTTCTATCCCTGTCCGGCATATTAAGCAAGTCATCATCAGGTCAACTCCCTGCCGAATTATTGTCCGGATTAGTGGAGGGTCACGATTACACCACGGAGGTCGGATACGGCACGCGCAACACACCATCCAATTAAAGGGCAGTAGAGAAAGAGCCCGTCACCGGTATTCAAGATAATACGGTACGGTATACGACCTAACTACATCTCTTCGACATTCCTTCCTAGCCAGTGCATCGTTCTCCGCATCCGTCATACCATACCTTCACTTACTGTTTCCTGCCCATCCTCTACTTGCCAAAAAAAAAAAAAAAAAAGTCTGTCCCCGACTTTTACCTACGCCGTATTAACAGCTACACAACACCATGCTTGAAAGAAATTTTATTTATTTCCAATTATCATACTTCCCAGCAGGACCAGAGATAGTGACTTTCAGAGATATCCTATTTATGAGAGCTAACTATCCACGGAATCTTCTTATTGTTGAGCCGGCTAGACGAGAGGAATTGCCGCGTTGCCGCTGGCGGCTATACCTCGGGGACAGACCTTTTTTTTTTTGGAGAGTAGACCATGAGGGGGCTCAACGAACAGGGGGGTTCAACGAACAAGCCATACAAAATGTCTTGGCAAATGCTGATTTTGGTATGGCTTGTTCGTTGAAACCCCCTGTTCGTTGAGCCCCCTCGTGGTCTATACTCCCAGTCAACACGAACACCGACGGCGTTTAGAGCGGCGTGGCACACCTATTATAAGAAGTCTACGCTGGATATGGGATACGCTCGTCTGCAGATGGGGATGTGGGATGACAGCGATGCGAGTATCATCTCTATCCTCCTCGCTATCACCATCGGAAGGAAAAAAAGGCTTATTTCCCAGACTCAATTCCTTATGTTATTGAAGGGAGGCCCCGAGAGACGGCAGTGGGATATAATCTCCCAGAAGATGGTAAAATTGGGCTGTGAGAAAAGGTATCTTTTACACGGCAACGATCGAATAGCGACAATGATCCAAAACGAAAAATGCCAAGATTCACACTATAAGCGATCACAAGAAAAGGGGGGGGAAAAACTCTTCTTCAACTCAACGACAACTAACTCAAACTAAACTAACGGTAATGACAGGATAGATATAGGAAAACAACAATGTCCTCCAGTCCTTCCTGAACACTTTCTCTCTCAGGTGTGTCCCCCTTCCTTTCGCAAACACAAAAGCTAACACAGAAGGAAACACAAAGGAAAGACAAACTCCGGCTCTCTATTGCCTCCGTACGTCCACCTTTCCCGCTCGCCCTTACGGCCATTCCACTCGCACAAACTCGCACAAACTCGCACACATTCCTGGTGCATTCCCGGTGCATTCCCGGTGCATTCCCGGTGCCTTAATGCTTTCCCGGAAAGCTAAACTGCCACTTGCGCCCGAAGCCAAAGTGTGCTCCCGGCGAACAAACGAACGATCACGAACCCCAAGAGCAAACCATCATGCTCGAGCATGCCGAGCAGCATATTCCAACAGTATCTTGGCTCAGTCTTGAAGAAGAAGTGGCAGCAACTGGAGGAGAGCGGTTGATTGCGAGTTGGCAGGCACCAACGAGGTGTTTTTTTGTGGGATAGGAAGGTGGGGTTGGCTCGGTTGGTCAAAACAATCTGGTTGCTCTTTTCCCGCGCTTTTCCTTCACGTTCTCCTTAACAATTTCCGTTTGTATTCAATTTCTGTAATTCCTCAATTTCTCAATATATTCCTTTTCCTTTTATTCTGGTTTTGATGCGATGGTGAAAAGGTTTATATTTCTTTGCTAGATAGACCTAACCAATTCAATTTGGAATCTCATTTTCTATCTGTGTACACGGCAAAATAACATATTGCGGACCAAGAGAAATTCCCCCCACGAGGGGATGGTCGGAAAAGGGACGCTTTGGATGCTCCGAGCCCAAACTTATCGACGACTCAGGCTGCGAGAAAAAATCAGCACAAAATCAAAACATCAACATCCAACCCCTCCTTCCCAGCTACCATCAGTCCACATTTAAAACAACACTCCCTATCCCTCTTCCAAACCACCGCATTCGTCCCCTTCTCCGCACACCACGCTCTTGCAAGTGCCTGCCCACCATGTCCCGTCGCATTAATCACCGTAACCCCTTCCGTCTTGAGCTCCGCCTTATCGAGCCGCGACACTTCGTAGATGGTCCGGGTGTAGATGCTGGTCGACTTCGGATCGATCTTGTGTGTCCCTTTGCACGGCGGCGCGGCGACGAAAATGCTGTTGCTGTAAAGCGTCAGGGTGATGACTTTGTTGGCCCTGAGCAGGTAGAAATCGAGTTTTGCGCGATATGCGGTCACCACGCCGCCTGGATCGGCAGAATTCACGTCCGCGGGGACAGAGAGTACACGTAATTTCCGCAACACGCAAACCTCCTCCGACACCGGCGGAAGTATAGGTTCCTCCCACGTCAAGCGTCCGTCCGACGGGACGAACGGCTGCTGCTCGCCCGCCGAATCTTGCAACTTGAACGCCGGGGCGCGCGTGTGCACTTGCACCAGCGCGGCAGGCGTGCGGTACGTTTCGAGCCCGGTGGGCGACTCGCATGGCCCGACCCAGCCGCATATTTCGTGGATGTCCGGGACGACGGCGAGGACACGACCGATGATGGAGCGGCTGCGCCAGTATGAGACTTGTGGGAAAACGAGGCCGAAGTTTGCGTGGCGGATTTGGACGTTGCCGCCGGGGGGTGTCTTGTTGAGCGAGGGAGATGCTTGGTGCAGGCCGAACATCAATGTCAGGGGAAAGATTGATCCAGGGAGTGCGAGGCCGGCGACCCAGTCCCAGGTGCGGATGTCGACTTGTTTGCCCGATTGCAAAAAGTCGTTGAGGGTCTTGCGGGCTTCAGCGATGAAGGGCCATTTCATTTTCTCGGCGAAGGATATCATGGCGTCGACTTGGCGGCGGCGGACATCTATACGGATTGCGTACTCATATTTGCCGTTGGTGGCTTTGGCTTCGAGGTTGCGCATCCATAACTCGGCGGCAATCATGTCGTGTGTGATTTTGCGAGTGATGCCACCGTGCCAGTGACCTTGCTCTCGTTCTAGTCTGAGTGAGAGCTCCTTTGCCTGTAGCACGTGGTACAAGAAGTCGACTCCGTGATAGTCGCCATTTGGATCGATCATCTCTCGGAGAGCGAGCGCTCCAACACTGCATCCTTGCTCTTCAAATGAAGGGAATATATTTTCCCTACTCAATGAAGCCAGAAGATCTGAGATCTGATGGCGACTCTTGACTGTCTCTTTTGGATCGAGCCAAACAACTCTGCAAATAGTTAGACTCTCAATTCGACAAGTAAATAATGGACAATTGACCACCTACTCACTGAACCCAAGCAGATTCTTAACCTGCTGATGACCAATTTCCTCCGTCCACGTCGGCCCCAGCCCACCACCCGCCGAAATCTCATTCCATCTCTTGAGCAAATCATCAATACTCACACTCGGCGTCCCAGCCGCACGCAGCCATTTCTTCGGCGGCATCTCCGTATCCTGCAGTCGCTTGAATCCATACTCTCTCGACAATCCCTTCAGGGATACAGATGCGGGCGCCCAGCCGGGGTATTCTGGGTCAGCCTCCAGGTCGACTTCGAGGAGTCGCTGGCAGCAGTGGAGGAGATTTGATGGGATGCGGAACATGTCTGCCGGGATTTAGAGAAGAGACGGGTTTGAGCGTTGGGTAGTGACTTACCGAATGCAATGTTTGGAATTGATTCGCGCTTTGGGGCTGGTTGGCCCAGGTCTTCGATGTTGACTTGCCATGAGAAGAAGGAAGGAACTTCGGCTCTGGGGAATACTTTGTGTATGACGAGCGCTCCTGTATTATCATATGGCGGGCCTGCTGGTATCGATAGTCTCTTTGGCTTTGATGTGGGAGCTGGAGCAACGACTGGTGGTGGAGCGGGTTTCGGAGGTGCTGGAGCTACTGGTGTTGGAGTCTCGGTGGCCAGAGGTTCCGAAACAGGTGCATCAGGAGCCACAGCAGGACTGGATCTCGAAGTTTGCGCTGATGGACCTGGCTGTGATATCGAAACGGGTCGGCGGGCTGGAACCTTGTTGCGCGCTATTGCAGGGCTAGGTTGGATGGATACACCTCTCCCGGAAAGCATTTCCAGTCTCAAACTTGCCGTCTCTGATACCAGATCATTGACACCATCAGAGGCATTTACAAGATTTTGAAGTTGATGCTCGTCAGTGCTCTGCATGATTTCAGTACGCATTCGAACCCTCGTCATGTCTCGAATGGTCGGCAGCAAGTGATTGAGACTGTCGTTGATGGCTTTCAACTCTTCAACAAGTCGTCGGAAACGTTTCTCGTCTGCAACAGCCCATCGCATTTTCAGCACCAAAGTAGAACCCCTCTGCCGCCCGGACGGATTCCCACGAAATTTGTCGTACGTTCGCTTGAAAGTCGATCCAAGCAGTCGCTGATCCAGATTCTCCATCCCCGTCCCCGTCCCCGTCCCCGGATCCACACGCTGAACAAGTCCATACCGATCCCGCAATTTCTCAGAATCCTCGAAAATCTTGACAAAACACACCAACAGTCCCGCCACGGCCGTTCTCAGATATTCCCGGTCCAGCGCCTCATTCACCGCATCATCCCGCTGGTCTGCAGACCCATCCAGACCAATCGACTGTCCCCAGATTAAAAGCCGCACCTTTTCAACCTCAATCTTGATTTGCAGCACTTCGTGCGTCGGGCCGAATGCCGTGGCAGACTGGACGTAGTCGAAGATTTCTAGCGCCGCGCTGAATAGACCTACGACGCTGGCGACGGCGATGACTGTGCCGGCGACTTCCATTTCGCGCGTTGGTTGCCGCTCGTTTGGGGATTTGACGTTTGGGAAGCATGATGATATGTAGACTCGTGGCGGGGGCTATGTCGGTTCGGGGGGTATGTCGGGAAGGTGGGTACACAGATGGTGTATTCTAAGTAGACTATAATACCAAACCAGACGTCATACTGAGTTAGCCCACGGAACTCCAAATTTATTTCTTAGTACTCGATCATACACCATCTGCGTACCCACCTTCCCGACATACCGTACAAACTCGGTATGCACGGGCAGGGATAACGCGCATTTGAGCCGCGCACTAGTGCCCAAAACAAGCAGCAATGACAACAAGCGGTAATGAGCCCCATTCTGAGAAGCAACTCTCATAGCGTATTTAGGAGACCAGGATGTGTATGGGCGGACTGGAGAAAATATACCAGCGTACCTTGAGTCCTGCTCTCCAAAATAGTACGCCATGCAGGTGGTCCGTACCCCAGACCATGCATGAGGGGCTTGGCTGCATACCGAGTTTTTCGAGTTTATACGGTAGTCCCCGAACCGACATAGCCCCCGCCACTGGTCTAAAAAAAGGTAAATTCAGACTTGGGTTCTGCAAGGCGTTTTCGTATCTCCTTGACTGGTGCGAAAGTGGAAAATGTCCTGCCCCCAAGGTCATGTCTAAGACAGAGCTGACTAAGGTGCTACCTCAGTATTCTTTAGTGATGATGTGCGTAGATACGATCAGATAGCTAATACTAGATACGGTCTCAAGTTTGCACATCTGCGAATTTGTGGTGATTAACGGGTGTTGCATATTAACCTGTGTCTTGGGCGATGACCTTGGCGGCAGGACATTTTCCACTGTCGCACCAGTCAAGGAGATAGTCGTATTGGAAATTAGTCGGACTTGTCGAGGCTGAAAGGCACCTGGGCACAGCCACCGCCAAGACGGGGGGAAATTCGTGGATAAGGAGGTGGGATGATCTTCGGTCAAGAACGTCGTTGAACTGCGGGAAAACATCATTGGAGTACCGGTATGTTACAAGTATTGATTGTCGTAGGTATGTGATTGAGAGCAAAAAGAACAACAATCCCATGATCTTGGGCTCAAGCATTTTAAACAGGAGTGAGGGCCTCTTCTCTCCGTTGTGCTCAGAGTTATTTTATTTTAAGCTCGCAATTCGACTTTGGTTTTCTCATTGTCATACATATTTCAAATATCAAAATACATTCGACTTAACATCGCACAAATACCTCATGCCCAGATCAAGCAATTGACCCCCAGCCCCTGATCACTCGCCATCTTCACCGCGCAAGCAAAGCATGTCCCACTTCCCCTTCTCACAACCGCATGTTGACTATTCTCCGAACACCACGCTCTAGCAGCCAGTTCGCCTCTGTCGCAAGTCGCATTGATAATGAGTACCCCATTAGAATTGCGTCGCTGGTTCTTCAAATCCCGAATGGTGCACACATTCTTAAATCTCGCTAGATCGTTTGAATGCACCGAATGAGGCCCATCGAGACAATGATGCGCCGCAACAAAGGTGGGATTGCTGTAAAGCGTGAATGTAGCCGACTCCCCTTCGACGTTGAAATCAAGACTTGCTCTGTACTCCTGATCCTGCGGCGACGCAGGCGATACTGTGGATTCCAGCAGCTTCAAATGAAGTCCCAAAAACTCGCACCGCTCAAACGACGGCTTCGGCGCCTCGACAATCCTCCACATTGCCGGATCGCTCATTTTTGTAATCCATTCCGCTGTAAGTCTCGACTGCATCGGCGTTCCCCCTGAAGGCGTCGAGATCGCTCCAAGCACGCTGTCGTCACTATCGTCAAAGTCTCCTCTGTTCGGTTTTCTGGGTATGCGGAATTCCGCTGCTCGGGCGCGGACTCGTACCCATCCGGTTACGGAGTCTTCGATTGGTGCTGGACAGGGGCCGATCCATCCGCCGACTGCTTTGACGCCTTTCATGCCGCCGATGACGCGGCCGACGGCGAATTTTTCTCGCCAGTAGGATTTGCCGTCAATGACGACGGAGGCAGCCATATATTTGGCCCCGCCCATTGAGCAAAGTGATGGTGTGGCGAGGATGAGCGCGCCCATGAGATTGTACACGAATCCGTCGCCAGGCAAAACCAGTCCGAGCAGCCAGTTCCAGAAGAGAAGAGGGACATTCGAACCAGTGCGGATCTTGACGTACGCTTCTTCGGCGAATTCGCGCATCTCAAAGAGTTTCGGCCACTCCATTGCTTCGGCGAATCGGACCAGGCCTTCGACTTGTCGTTCGTGGACCAGGGAATGGAGCTCGACGAGGCCTTTGTCTTCATTGGGGTAGACGGATTTGACACTCTCCATCCAGCGTTCTGCCGTTTCGAGGGCTGTGAAGACTTTGGGCGTCATTCCAGAATTCCAGCCGTTGTGGTTTTCGAGTCGCAGCTTCAGTTCGTAAGCAAGGATCATTTGAAGCAGGAAGTTTGCAAGGCCATGACTCTCCGGTCCGAATAAATGGTAACCAATGGAGCCTCCAACTCTGAGATCTTCAAACATGTCTCTCCGGTTTAACATCGACAGCAACGTGGAGACTTGATTCGGCATTGAATACTGGTAACTTTGGTCAATATAGGTTTCATTTGTCTTGCCGATCCACTTCTGCAGGTCTTCAAAGTTCTGCTTGTCCGTCCATCCCCATGGCAGTTTGCGCGAGCCCTGAATGATGTTGATTCGTTCGACGAGCTCCTTAACACTGAGTGAAGGCGCCGGATGTGTTGATACAAAGCAAGTTTCCGGGTCTTTAGGAATATGTTGATTGGCCCAGTGCTGGAATTCAGAAGCGTAGCCTTCCACTGTTTTTGTTCCTGGGAATTTGCCGTGGTAGTTACGGCCCGCCTGGGTTTTTGTCAGTTATCATTTTCCCAATCCTGGGATGCTGTCAGGAATGTACCTCTGGATCCAATTCTGCAAACCCTGATGATCCTGCTTCTTTGATCTTTTTGTTGTCTGTAGCATATTGCAACCCTAAATGACCAAAATGTCAGAAATGCACACTATTTCCACGAAGCAATGGTGAACCTACCCCAAGCCAAATACGGAGGCTTCACAAACTCCAATTCCTTCTCAATCGCCAAGTACCATTCATCACTCTTCACCTCATACCACGTAACAAAACCCCAATACTTTCCATAAGTTTCATTAATCGAAACATCCAACATGCCCCTATTCTGCACCCTCAACTGCACCTCCAACTTCCCAATCTGCTTCACCAAATTCTCCACATCCACCGGCCGCGGCAGCGTCGAAGCCGTGGACACCGACTCATTCCCGTCATCGCGGTGCGTCACCTCGCTGATCTGGCTCAACCGCACACTCGCGGCTTCGGAAAAATCGTCGTGGGACCCCATCACCGCCGCTTGCTCGATCAGACACAGTTCGTCCGCGTCCACGCTCTCGCCGATGTCGGCGGCGATTTTTTGCCGTGCAAAACTGTCGATGTCCGGGAGCAGGGCGCTGAGGCTGTCGTTGAAGCCGCGCAGGTCTTCGACCAGGGTTTTGAAGCGCTTTTTGTCGGCGATGACCCATTTTGTAGAGGCTTTGAGGGTAGTGCTGCGTTGGTTGCTTGCGGATGCGGAGTTGAATCGCTCGAGGGTGCGCTTGAATGTTGTGCGTAATGCAATCCTGCCGCTTTCGCGCCGGCTTTCTGGGGAATTTGTCGCATCGCCTGCCTTTTGGAGTCCATATTGTTGTTTGAGCGCGTGCGAGTCTTCGAAGATGCGCTTCATGCATGCCAGGACATCCGAGACTGCGGCGGATATTCTTCGATCTTCGAGTCGGTCGTCCAGCTCCGTTGGGAAGTTTGTATCCAACGCACTTTGATCGTCGGTGACAAAACCAACTGCCTGCCCCCAAATGCATAGTCGCACTCGCTCGACCCCAAGCATGGCGGACAGGATCTCCAAGTCGGTTCCTTGAGTGCGACTCGAGTCGACGAGATCGAAAAGTTGGGTGCATACTTTGAATAGTGGGACTAGGCCAGATACGCCGAGCGCGATGCCGAGAGGTTCCATTTTGACTGTGATTTGAGAATTTAATCAATGATGCTCAAAACGTCGACAGCAGATATCTCTCAATGTTGACGCCAGCGGCATTTTCTTTCCTCTCTGGACAGCCGTCCAGGCAGTCGCACATGAGCCAACCGAATTCAGCCTTATCGCGGAACACGGTGGCTTAGATATCCCGGCTGTGCGCAAGGCGCACAATATAATACAATATCGCGCTCAGATTTTCAACATGCGTAGACAAGGAACACCTCGGAGAGGTGTGAAGTGGACGAGGGAAATGCGCCGGAAAAATTAAGAGCTACTATATGGGTAGTTTCAGAACTTTACTTACTCATATTTGGGTGAGACAATAGTACTGCATCAATGTTCTTACAGTCTCGATGAGGTTTCTCCAATTGTAAAATTGATGACTTATAAATTACCAAATTGAAATATGCTTGAAGAATGCAAGGTCAGAGGAAAAGAAATGAGCAGGAGGTACAATCAGGTATGAGAAGTAATAACACTGGTATTAGAAAAATTCACAAGAGAGTATAGGGGGGCAAAAAATTTTATTATGGAAAAAGCCTAGAAAAAGGGATTGAAACATTGGTAATCGACATGCTATCCAGTCGAGCTTCTTCTGCAAGCCTTTCCCTAATATTTACCCCCTCCTTGATTTTATTAAAATGGCCAAAAGGTACAGTACTCACTGGTTCATTTGCTATGCGGACAGTACAC
Source organism: Choiromyces venosus 120613-1 (assembly GCA_003788595.2). NCBI lineage: Eukaryota > Fungi > Ascomycota > Pezizomycetes > Pezizales > Tuberaceae > Choiromyces > Choiromyces venosus. The sequence goes on from ML120620.1 coordinate 54,455, forward strand.
AACCCTAACCCTGTACTGCTAGGAGAAAAAGTGGAAATGAAGAGGTGACAAGTGTAAAATATATGTGAGAGGTTTTGGCAGAGGAGTGACATCATGTTACTATTGCTGAAATAAATAAAGAGATAGAGAGGGTTCCTACTATTATGGAGCACTGCCTCATTGTCTGTGGTAGGAACATCTTTAATAACTAATTTATGTTTTTTTACCTCTCACTCTTGGCTTCAGAATACTGTAAAATGTCTGTTTTTTTTTCTTTTTTTCCTATTCTATTGAATCTTATATAAATTCTCCTATTTAGTAGCTTTAATCCAGTTTAACAATTATATTTCTAGCATCAAAACTAAGTCTTCTGTAGTAGTTTTCTCTTGCAGGGTTGGTAAGTATGATATCATAGTATTATGTTGTGTGAGATATCCAAGGGTTAAGGTTATGGACTTTCTGCATAGCAAATAAACTAGTAAGTCATGGCAAAAGCAAGGTCAATCAATTGACAAACACTACTGATAGCTACAAAAGTTAATTTATTAACCATTTCCTTCTTATCAAGTTCAAAGACAACTGAACTTAGTGCTAGTCCTTGAGATGTATAAATTGCAATGGCACAATATAGTATGGCAAGTATTAGACATACAGATATTAGAGACCTGCTACTCAGAAATTCATTGTTTCATCATATGCCTGCAGCATTGATATAAGGGATGAACATTATTACCTTATTATGGCCATTATATATCCTGATACCTTAGCAATAAAGATTAACAATCTCAGCATAACACTATATATGTCATCACCATCCATCTGACTAGATACTGTCCATAGAATAGATGTAAGTTCACCTTTGGTGACAGGTCAGAAGTAAAGTCAGGTGATGGGTTACTAACTGCTTCTACTCAACACTGATCACTATCCTACAATGTGAAGTATACCTCCCTCCCCTGTCCTACCTCTTAGTACAAAAATAAAGGATGGATACTCTTAGGCTGACCTGCTCCCTACCTGAGATTGATTCTATGGCAGCCAGTATTCCATGGTCATTTCCCTACCACTTAAACTTTACAGTGAAAGACTTTAACCAGCACCTTATACTAAGTTTGAAGGGTAAGCACATTCCATTAAGATGGAATCAACCCTACCCCTCCCCTGCTGTACTATCTTATCTTCCTATTGATAGTATCTGCTACCTACTTCTCCCTAATACAAGAACAATCACTGACTTTCTACCTAAGGATGCTTACTTTCTGATAGTACACTGCTTCCTCTCTAAAGTCCCTCCATCATACTCCTTTTCTTCCCTTAAAGCAAGAGTCTATATGTAGCTACTGGATGACTGAGTGCTTCTCTTCCTACTACTATTAACTCTCAACTATATATATCATGCAATAGGTAATGATATAGCTACAGTCTTATTAGTTTTTATACTCCTTATGAGTATATATTACTACATACTGAACTATCTTTATAGTTCCACTATATAATGTTTAATAGTACCTACTCATTTGTAGTCTCAAGTCTTCAAAGATGCTTAGGTATTGGAGGAGGATAAAAGATATTTTATTTATAAAATATATAGATGGGAAATAACTTAGGTGGTTGTATGAAGAAGTAACAAGTCAAGAGAATCAACCTTCTTATATAGTTTTGTTCTTACAAGCTCTAGCCCTTATGACTCACAATTGTGAGCTATGTAAAACCCTTATGACTCTACTAAGTCATAAGTATGAAATCTCATATGACTCATAACTATGAGTCATATCATAAATAACCAATCAAACAACTCATATGACTCACAATTATGAGTTATTTTATAAATACATCATATAACTCATAACTGTAAGTCATTCAAACAATAAATATACTAATAATCACTATGACTTGTAAGTGTACAGTTATGTGAAATTTAATAACTCTTAACTATAAATCATAGTGTGAAATCCTAATCTCCCTTGCTGATCAGCCTAATATATTACATATGACTCATATACCTATAAGTTATGTAAAACATTATTCTAACTTAATGTTTCTCCAAGTAGTACTTTAACTAGTTGGTTCATGACAACCAACCACTTACTATAACTATAAGCCTATACTGATACTGCATGTATTTATAGGCCTAGACTAGTTTACAGCTAGAAAGATATACCAAATATGTAATAGGAAGAGTTACTTACTAGTAGGATACTCCTCCTAGAGTAAACCTGATAGCTTTCTCCTTTGTGTTAGCCATAAGAAGGTAGGCAAATCCTGTGAGTATGCTATACTTTACTATTCCTCTCAGTCTCAAGAATGTCATCTTTATCTCTTAGGAGTTGATGAGCTAGGCCCTAACTCTCCCCTCTGAATGAACAAGGAGTGACTCTTTGCCTTAGCATTATATATTTATACCTTATGTATAAACTTCCCCCCCCCCAATATATTTGCCACATTAGTGATTTTTCTTTCCTAAGGGTAAGCTTCCCTAAATGCACTCTACATGTCTCTCCTTTATCATTCCTTTGTGAAGGAGTATTTAACTTTCTGCTTGATTTAAATTTCTACTACTGAGGTGAAGGATTTTATTTATTTTGCTTCTGATGTGATTAGCCACTATAGTAAGTGTAGTGACTTTTTTGTCACAAAAGAGGTAGAATATATTCAGTTATTCTTATGTTTGTTTGATTGAAATTAACATTTTATTTTTATCATGGCTAGTACTCCGTATACTTTTCTGTATGTTAACAGCAAATACATGAGATAAACAAAAAAAAAAAAAAACTCAAGCTATTAGAACCATCCTCGATCTCCACTACACCTCCAGTGATTGAAATTTATTTTCTACTTGAGAACAACTCAACACCACAAAAATATCATAAACTTTTCCCTTTTATCCTCTTGTCTAGGAAAGATAGAAACCCATCTCTGAGTCTCCTCCCCTCCTTGCCTTTGGGCATTCCCTCCTCACTTCTCTCATAAGATCTACCCTCATGAGATAACTCTCCTCACATCCTAACACCTCTTGATATTAGTGATACCTTTCCTTCCCTACTTTTACTTCATCTCACTTAGTAAAATCTACAGTTGATAACATTCTTTCTTTTATAGTATATGGCTGGGAATATAATATGCAGTAGGAGAAAACATGATACTAGGCTATGGTCAATTTCTCCATTCTCTTTCTTCTGAAGTTTGTACCTAGTCAGATACAAACATACTACTGATAGTCACATGATATCTAGGCTACTCCTCCTTCCTTCATATCTTCTTAATTGATCTGCTAATACCCTGCTACCTGCTCTATCTACCCCATATTATCTTTACTTTCTTGCAATCCTCTCTAGAAGTGATGCTTTCTATCTCTCCTATAACAAGGAATTATATAAGAGATGTGGTAATTGAATTTTAGTAGATTTGAACTTCTATTCTAGTTGGCACCATACTGCTCCTATCCTCTTACTTTAGTTAACCTATGGCAAGTTCTTCTTAATATCCTACTGCCTTGTCATTTGTATAGTACAGCTTCCTAAGACTTTGGTGGTGGGTCATTATGCTTTAGATACTTTAGTGTCCTGCTGCTACATTATTCACTATGCTTAACTATTAGAGTACTACTATGTAGACCATTAGGTTTCTATTATTTAAATACAATTTGGTAGGGTTTTCCTGTTGCTTCTTGCTTTTTCTTAGTTAAACTTTTCTTTTAGTTTCTTCTTGGTGATCCAGAGTTAGGTTTAGCTCAGGGCAAGATATGCAGTTAGTTCTATACTAGAGAAACTTAGGGCAACAGCTTTTTTCCAAGGTACTAGTTGGACTTCACAGGGTTTTTTTATTGCTATAACTTATCACTGCATGTGTTGTACCTTAAACAAATAATCAATGATATAAATAAAAGAGGAAAAAAACCCAAGCTATTAGAATCATCAAGTAACAGAGAAGAGATCTTATCAATATATCAAGTTATTATTCTTAAATACTTTTATTCATACAATTTCTTGAGACCAATTTCTCATCAAGACTATGTGATGATCTTCATCATAATTTACCTTATGGATGACCAATTTCAGCTACTTTGTTCTTCAGTTGAGCTTCCCCATAACAATTAGTGACTGTTTATGACTATAATTATTGTAATAGATACAGTCTGAGGTATTCTATATATTATTTATGATTGGTTTCAAGTTAGATTATTTTGATAATATCTTTATTTTATGTTTATTGTTTGATATGATATTAGTTTTATGTTTAGTTTTAAGATATATTATTTAATACTACTTGTACTGGCATTTTTGTTTTATATTTATCATTGGATATGATATTAGTTATATGTTTGGTTTCAAGATATATCATTTTATATTAACTTTATTTTATATTTATTGTTTGATATAATATTGATTTTATATCTCATTTTAAAATGTATCCTTTAATACTAGCTTTATTTTATCTGTACTGTTTAATATGATATTGGTTTTTATCTTTTTTTTTTTTTTGGCCTTGTTATCATTATTTGTAACCCTAACCTAATATTCATAGTGTGTTTGTGATTTTTGAAGCAGTAGCCGTGAGATGATTGGGCTTCGCCCAACAAGATATTGTTTCGTATGGAAGCCGCAGATCAATGCCTCCAGAGCCAAGATGGACCAAGTGGAGGTGGGGTACTGATGCACAGCCTCCACCAAATTTATACCCCTGTGTAGCCTTGGGCGTTCCCGCTGTTGGATACGAGAATGTGAAACTGCCTCTCTTGTGTGATAAGATAGTCGAGCCTTTGCGCACTAAGCCCGAAGGATGCCTTGCAAAGGGCGCTTGTTAGTCAGACACTTTGTGGGTATGGCAACTGCACTGTCTCCTGACTTCAACTATGATAACAAGTTTAGCCATTACATCACTTAAAGACTGGCCTTTGAAGCCTAGCAAGCCCTTCCCGAAGTCCTCACAACTACTAGTCCCTTTGCCAAGCCCTTCGAAGTCCTCCTGCACAAAGGCTCTAGTGAAAGAAAAATAACTTCCTTGACGTTTCCACACTCTTGGTTTGTTGAGAGGAACAATCACAGGGAAAATCAAGATCTCAACCCCCATCATGTCCATCCCGATGCAAGTGTCTATCCCCCTTGCACTTCATTTGAAGTGTCAAGTCACATACAACTTCATGTCGAATACCAGTTGGAAACCGGGAGAGGTAAGGCTTTATTCCCCATACTCTGCATCAATTTCAGAAATAAACTGATTATTCGACAAGATGTACGTCCAAACCCGCAGTATCCGCGACTTCGCCTTCATCGACTCCCACTCCGAACGCTTCAGCGCCACCTTGCAATTTGGCAAGATTCTGCGCGCATTGTACGAGCACCCAGACTGGTCGCAGATCTACAACTTCTGCAGCAAACGCTACTCCAAGTGCGAAGCGCTCTCAATGCGTTCCGCGCGAGTGTTAAAACCAACGAAAGACGGGCTGGGTTTCAGTTTCAACACCAACAAGACTGTCACCGCGAACTTCAACACCGACCCATCATCCATCGGTCTCCCACAGGACTTCATCACGCAAATCGCCGAAGCGACGCGTAAAGCGGTCGCGGGAATGCTCGGTCCAGATCCGATTAATTGCTCTATCGGCCCGGCCATTAGCTTAGGCATTGGCGCAGCGTCCTACATGGATCTCATCTACGGCGGCAGCGCGCCCGGCACCGAGCGCCCCTGGACACCGACGAAATGGCTTGGGGAGAGCAAGAAAGACGGTCGCGGCCGCACGCCCGAGGAGTGGAAATCGCTGTGGGAAGTGATTGGCGACTGGATCTACGAGAACGACGCGACGTCGATCGTAGAATTTGGCGGATCCCATACGTTCAAGTACCGCCTGAGCGATGAAGAGAATAAAGAGACGTATCCTGGCTTGAAGTGTCCGCGGAAGTACCTTCAGACAGATGCAATTCATGGGGCGGATGGGATTCGGGATGTGTTTGATCAGTTTATTGAGACGCCGAAGAAGTTCCATGGGATTGAGTGGGAGTTTTTGGAATTGGAGGCAGATCCGGATGTTCAGACTGCGTTTTTGGAGAGGTTTGGACCGAAGCCGGCGGACGCAGCGAAGATGGTGGAGGATATGCGGAGGAATGTCAGTCCTACGAGTTACTACAGACTTGGGTACAATGAGGTCCCTCCAAATCGGTTGAGGCCATGTCCAGAAACGTACAATGGAATTGACTGGGAGAGGTGGATGCTTTCTATTGAGGGAGGCTGTGTCGTCACGGTGGACACTGCTTTTCAGGTGAGTGCCTTACGTGATCCTTTTCAATCACTCATTCTAACTTGTAAAAGGCTCTGTGGGCGGTGATGTTGTTGACATATCTGCCACTGCGTATCAAAATCATGAACAAAAACGACGCTTTTCCAAAGTTTCCTGATCCGGATTGCGTTTATTTGTAGCATTTTATTAAACACATAGGTAGTGTCATTCGATTTAATATGCGTGCCTCGTCTTTCCGAATTTTACCGTGGCTTGCTCCATGGCGTCTGGCCCAGAGCTTCGATGCGCTGGCCTCCGACGTGACTCATGTTGGTAGGTCTGATTGTAGTCAGATGTGGTAGATCCTCCTCGATCTCCTCAAACCGCCCCTTTACGCTAGATATGTTCCCAGTCTTCCAACCACCCCTGTCCAAGACATCGTCCTGTAGCAAAAATCGAAACATCAGATGTTGTGAGAGCACCACCAAAGCCTGGAGTACCAAAGCCCGAATGTGAGCGTGTACGTGAACGTGAATATCTCCGCTCCATTCTAGGTGATCGAGACTGTGATCGAGAGTACCGACCGCGTGGTTCTGGACTTTTGCCGGAGCCTGGATTGCCAAAGTCTGAATTGTCAAGTTCGGGAAAAGGACCAGAGCCGACTCTAGGACCGAAAGCACCAGAAAATCCCAAAGCACCGCGAGTAGCAGGAATCGCAGGCGAGGAGGATTCAGCGACCAAGTTGTTCTTCCTCGTTTTCATCGCCTAAACCGACATCTTCTCGGCCTCAGTCCCATTCCCCATCTCCACGCATACCATGATGCCTTGTAGAGTATTGAAGCCCACTCTCTTAGTAAGTCTTGTCCTTCCAGCTGCTGTGCTCCTGCCGATTTGGCGTGCGGGAAAAGTGCTCGGCATTTTGCCCAGTTCCCGTGCTCTCCCGTTGGAAATTCTGCGTAAAGATTCCTAATATACTGCTGCTTCCACCTTCCCAGCTGGCCGTTAGCTTCAAGCCACTTTCGCGTGGCTAGCTGTACTAGCCCCTGCATTTCGAAGGTGGTTCTATCCGCATTGAGAGAGATGAATAAGTAGTTTCGTAGTGCTAAAACACCATCTTCAAACTCGTCGCTTACGCTAGATTGTGATGCGTTGTCATCATCACCATCATCAACATCCTCATCATCGTCATCATCACCTCTACTGCATTTCCCTGTTCGGTTCTATTTCAAAGTAGGCCTCTAGAATCCCTTGGCGGTCAAAAAAGTGCATACTGTAACTACTGGACATAGAGACCGTTGCCAAGAAGGTGATTTGCAAGAATATCCACTTTGGGGCTCGGGTAGAATCACTAAAACAACATCACCTCAGCTCCTGTGACACTGGACTGGTAGCAAGTACAAGAAATCAATTGTGAAACAGAAACCAGAAACAATGCCAGCTGTGAGACAACCTTTGCAGAAATTGAAGGAGAACAATGCAAATGAGTGGAGCTTATAACATTGAGATGTTCAGCCAAAATCTCTCAATGATTAAAAAAATAAAGCTCTAAGTTGGTAACAGTTATATTAGTTGCACTACATATACAGGAAATAACTAATTTGTCCACAAATAGGTAGAGTCAAGATAAAAGATTGAGTGAGCCTATATACAGCACCAAAAGATCAAGGTTATAAATTAGTTAGAGTACTATCATGTTCTAAATGAAGCTCAGAATATGGTAATCAAGATATAGCCTCCAAATCTAGGTGAAGTATTACCATTTCTCAAAATTCCTAAAAGTATAATTGAAAGATAGAGGAAGGCAGAAGTTATACAGAAAATTATATGACATCCTGGAAGTAACAGTTCACATCATGATATAGCAGCAACCTTTATATATCTGTGGCCAGAGATGGAAAAAAAGCTTTTTAACATATTTCTTATATGCTGAGAGCAGGAACAACAAGTAAGAGATAGATAGTTTTATAGGAATACAAAAGAGCTTTGAAAAACAACTTATCTCAATCTTGCTTGAGGATTGTTTGAGTTTTCTTAAGGCTGGTTTCATAGATTTCTATCTTATTACTGAGTAGTTTTATGATTTGTGATAAATACAGTACAGTCACTACCAGACAGCTATAAAGATAATATTTCAAGTTGGTTAAGATTCAATTGACAGAAGCAAATCCTTACTCCCCTGATCTCTTCATACTTACAAGTACCTCTAAGACTTCTCTTACTTTACTAGATATGTAATGGTTGTAAAGTAGTTGTGTGAATTTATCTTAAACTCTATTATCTATGGTGATCTAAATGGAAAAGATAGTAGTATTGGCAATAGAGCAGTATTTGTAAAGTATAATACTAGGAAAGGACTTGAGGTTTCAGGGACTGAAATTAAGTAGTTGGATCTTACTAGTGGAGATAAGAGAAGTATACTTAATGGTCTCAGAAATTTTATACTTTATGATTTGATTCTAGGACCTGATATATATTTTTTTATATTATATATAGGTCATGATAATAAAGTACATTTCTGGTAGCTACACTAGAGTATTCAAGGCATTGAATTCAACATGAAATATATCATAATATTATATTCCTTTTGCATCACCAAAAATAATTAGTTGCATCCTATGTATCCTATACATCTTGTGTACCCTGTATACCCTGTATACCCTGTATATCCTGTGTATCCTGTGTATCCTGTGTATCCTGTATATCCTGTGTATCCTGTGTATCCTGTGTATCCTGTGTATCCTGTGTATCCTGTGTATCCTGTGTATCCTGTGTATCCTGTGATCCTGTGTATCCTGTGTATCCTGTGTATCCTGTGTATCCTGTGTATCCTGTGTATCCTGTGTATCCTGTGTATCCTGTGTATCTTTTGTATCTATTATATCCAATATATCCTATATATCCAGTATATCCAGTATATCCAGTATATCCTATATATCCAGTATATCCAGTATATCCAGTATATCCTATATATCCAGTATATCCAGTATATCCAGTATATCCAGTATATCCTGTATATCTTGTGCATCCTATATATTTAATATACAGTGTACTCACAATGATAACAGTTAACTAGGATATAATATGGAAGGAACATAATAGCCTAACCTTTTCTTGTATAGTCACCTATACTCTGACATAGATCCCTACACCAGTTGCACTCTGACAATATCTAATCTTGAGCTCTTGTACTCTGACAACCTCTAATCCAGAGTTATTGCACCCTGACAATATCTGATCTTGAGCTGTTCTATCCTAATAATATCTAATACTAAACTGCTATATCTTGATGGTGCCAGATGATACTTAGGTTATTCATGATGCCAGACATACCAGAACTGTAACTCATATATAGGACCTAGGTCATAAGATTACATATTATTAAAATAAATTTAATATTATCTATTCTATTTAAATTTACACCTAGTATACAGGGGGAAGGCAGCTTTATAGTCAATACTCTTTTGACTGTTAAAGACCATTTTTATAACAGCTAGTAATATCATAGAGAATAAATACAAGTAGACTTGGAATAGTGTATTGAAAAGCTAGCATCATCAAGATTCAGGATCTGGTCACAGATTCAGGACTCAATATTGCACTATTGAGTTATTTGTCTTTAAGATTTGCATACATTTAACACTAAATATTATTTTCATTATAGCCTGTAACTTCACAGAAAATAGTGTTAAGCAGACTTAGTAAGGTAAGTTTAAAGACAAGTATTGAGAGGATTTAGGAATATATCTTTGTATCAGGATCAGATATCAGGATATCAAGATATTTCTCTTTAAAATTAGTAGTTTTTTAATGGTAAAGACTATTTCTATAATAGCTTGTAATATCATGGAGAATAGAGTCAAGCAGATATAGTAAGGTGCATTGCAAAGTTAGTAACAAAAAGATTTAGAAATATATCTTTGCATCAGGATCAAATATCAGAGCAGGAAGGCATCTGTCTTTAAAATCAGTAGTTTTTTACAGGTAAAGATTATTTCCCTAACAGCCTGTAACTATAGTGAAAATAATATCAGGCAGACATAACTAGATGTATTGTAATGTCAATATTATATGGAGTCAGGATCAAGTGTCAAATCTACTAGTAGGATTAAACAGTTGATAGAGAAATTTGACTTGAAATCTAATAGAGAATTATTACAAGTAGATATAGTTATTAGATGTAACCATAAATGATCATGAAAAAATACAGTTGAGAAAAAATAACAATACCTATAGTTGGCTAATATGTCACAACTATCACTTGTTTCTGAATGAATACAAATATTATTTTCACTGACTTTACAATTTTCAGACTTAAATAGAACTCTTAGTAATTTGTCCCTTTTCCATTTTTTTTGTCCTTAATCCTGTTTAGCCTTCTACAAGAATGGTCAATAGTATCTAGTTTGTATTTGGCTAGCCTCATATCATAGGTACATTGTGATATATTTTATCCTAAATTCTTGTATTAGGATATAACTAGGTATCACATCTAAACTCAAGATATATAGGGTACTCCTATGTATAGTATCTAAACTCATGATATAACTGAGTATCTAAGCCAAACTTTGAACAAAACTGAGTATTATATCCAAACTCAAGATCCCTAGTGCACAACCAAGTATTGTATCCAAACTCAGGATCTACAGGGCACAACTAAGTATTGTATCCAAACTTAAGATACACAGGACACTCTTGAGTATGATATCCAAACTCAGGATACAACCAAGGATTACATCCAAACTAATAATATACAAGATGTAACTGTGTGTAGTGTTCAAACTTGGAATGCAACTGAGCATCCTATTTAATCTTAGGATGTACTGGGTACAACTTAGTGATGCATCCAAACTCAGGATGTACTAGATATACATGACATAAGATACAACTAGGTACTATCAGGATATAGGGTACTTGCATCAGATACAAGTTTTCTTTTTTCCAATGTGATCAATCAGAGTTACTTTTATAGTGGATATTATAAGTATTATGATACTCAATCATTCACTATTATTAATGAAAAAGATATAACAAACAATAATACTCATTGATATTATCAAGGTTAGAATCAAGTTAGGAGGTATGCAACTACTAAAGGTATCTTAGGAAGACATATAGCTATAAGGAACTTGAAAATACTAAACTCTTAAATTGACTCAGACTTTATTTTCTCAGAATTCATTTTCTAACATATATCCTACTAGTGAGACCTGATACAATAACTATGACAACTGCAATCAACCAATTCAACTATAAAAACAAAAAAAATTACCTAAATTCAAATAAGAAATAGATGAAAGTTCATACCATAAACTTTGAAGAAATCCTACAACTATTTTGTATAACCTGCATCTGCATCCAAAATAGCCTGAATTCTGCCAGGCATTCTATCTCTTCAAGTATCCTAAATCTCTTGGAAAATTAAATCCTATTCCTCTTTTGCTGACTGAAATAATTTAGCTGAACTATGAGGCCTTCTTTACAGTCTGAAGAATCTCTTCGTAAAGGCTCTTTTGAGTAGAGTATAGGTACTCTAAATAGGATTGTAATCTGATGAGTTGGGTGGCTAAGGTATTTTTTTATAGTTATAGTCTACCTCCAAACTTCAATTTTCTGTACTACCATTGTAGGAGCCATTATCTGCTGCTAGGTGGATCTCATTAGAAGTTTAATTTAAATCTTCTATAAAAGGAATAAGGTATAGTTGATGGATTTTAGTTTCATATCAGTGGGAATTGAGGCTAAGTCTATCTTTTTCACTGGTTCTTTCCTTCTTGCTCTTCATCCTCCCAAGAATTAACTCAGTCCTGCCACCCTTCAAGATTGGAACCTGAATATAGACCCTAATACTAGCCCTGCTAGACTTAAAGCTAGGTTTTAATTTTTTTCTTCCAACTCTCCAATAGCTCTTATACTAATCTTCCTACTAGTAGGATTGGGATCATAGATAATTGTAGCCTTATCAGAGTGGGACAACTCAATTCTAGGCTCTCTTCTAGTTCTTTATTCTCTTAACAAATAATTCTCTCTTCTCCTTTTGTCTTTTCCTCCAACAAGGATTTTTCCTGAGTACTAGAAGTTTAAAACCAGCTTTTAATATTATTCTATCTGTTACAAACCTAGCATGGAAAAGGGCATTCACATGACTCATGATTATGAGGTCATAGGTTTGTAATGGTTTTGCGCACATGACCAATTAGGTCATGTGAGTTTCACACATGACTCACACTTGCAGGTCATAGTTATTATATTTGATTGAATTGTGTAATAACTTGTTTGAAGTTATTAGTTGTTTTTGCACACATGACTTACTTAGAAGTCATGTGAGTTTCGCACATGACCTATTTAAGGTCATGTGGTTATTATGTTACGCGAATGTATGAGTCACAATTGTGACTCATAAATAGTTATTGATTTGTAAGCGAGTTGTGGGAAGGACTATATAAGAAGGAGGATACGATATAGTAGTTAGTTCTTCACACAACCACCTAAGTTATTTCCTAGATATAACTATATGACTTTATAAATATAGAACACCTTTACGCTCTTTACTGAAGAAAGAACATTGCAAAGATATCTTCCTTGTAGGACAAGGAAGAAAGTGAACAAATAACCTAGTCTTAGGAAGACTAAGTAAGAATAAGAATCTAGTCTTAAGGAGATTAAATACCAACAATGAATACCAAGTTAAGTATTAACCCCATTACTGTATCTAATAAGATTGATTTAATATCGTTGCCTGTTGCTTAGTTGTATACTAGGGGTGATAGAGTAAGCGATCCTAACACTATCTACTATAGTTTTGCCAAGACTAATATTTGCTTTTTGGGTAATGTTGCAAAATGTTAAATGTGACTTGGCATCTATGATAGTCTCTTTTACTCTTCTTTTATTATCTGTAATCTTGGTGGATAAACTTTTCTTAGGCTCATAATGGGTATCTCTACCTCTTAATTTGGCTCTAATCACCTTTTGAACAGTAGTCTTGCAGACCCTAACAGCCTTAACTATTTCACCATAACTGTTAGGATTACCTATAAGATTACTACTATTATATAACCATGCAACAGGCAATGATACTAGTAAGATAATGTTATTATAATGATTATTAGAATGGGGAATAAATACTCAAGATTATATTTATTAGTTCTTATTAGTCTTCCTAAGACTAAGTCCTCATCCATTATCCTTAACCTTCCTACTATTAAGTTCTTGTATTTGTACTTAGTCTTCCTAAGACTAAGTTTCTCTATCCACTTCCTCCTTATCCTATAAGGTGGATATTATCAGGTCCTTTTTAATAAAGAAAGTAAAAGTATTTTACATTCATAAAGTTATAAAGTTATATCTAGGAAATAACTTAGGTATGAAGAAGTAACTACAATACTGTCAGTGTATTCTTCTCCTTATATAGTCCTTCCCATAACTTGCTTACAAATCAATAACTATTATGAGTCATAACCATGACTCATATACTCACATAATATAATCACCACATGATCTAAAATAAATCATGTGCAAAACCTATATGACTTTAAGTAAGTCATGTATGTGAAACATCTTATAACTTAACTGAGTTATTGCACAATCAAAATCAATATAACAACTATGACTCACAAGTGTGAGTCATGTGTAAGACTCACATGACCTAATTGGTCATGTGTATGAAAGCCTTATAAACCTATGACCTCATAATCATGAGTCATGTAAAAACCCTTATCCTCGCTAAGTTTGTAACAATAACTCATATCTATATACTTGTGCAGGACATGGATATATTGGTTCCAGTCTTTGTTTTCCTCTTCAAGTATATGGTAGTGCCATGGTTAGTGATGAGAATGGGCCAAGATGGCATTGCACTATTACTGGATAGGGGTATAATTATTTAATGAACATAATCATACATAGTATACAAAAAATTCCCTTACTACTTCTTCAGCATTTCTATTGATACTAACTGACTATCTTTATTTTTTTTTGGCTACATAGCTCAAGATATGTTCCAAGCATACAAATGCTCCAAAATCAAGCTTTATCTTCATTTTCTTTACAGATACCCCTATTTAAATAAACTACTATAAAGTTACTCCAACTTCCTCAAAGTCCTTGTGTTTCCCTGACATAAAGCTTTATTAAATTGATTGCATCATATGACTTGTAGAGTATGATATTAAAACTTTCATATACTATATACCTCTCAATTCAAAGTATATTGGTATATCTGAGTATGTATAACAGTAGGTATATTCAGATTAGTAAGGATTGCTAACTTTCTTTACAGTAATTAAAAGCAATAGAAAGGTAGTTGATAGAAGATTGATAGAAGGTCCTATCTGGTAATGCAGAAATAGTATTTGTTTTTAATTAAGTAGTTTAGTAAAATGACCTAAACAACTCAAAAAGATACAGATTCTGTAACTTAAGTTCCATAATTGAAAACAAAAAACAAATAAAACAAAACCTTCTTTTAGTATTGTGATAATAATAATACTATATTGATAGATTTTTTTTTTTTAAAGAACACTTATTGAACAAGTTATATGGGATTGAGTTATATAATTCATATGAGCTTCACTGTACTCAGCTTAGCCCTGAAGGCATAAAGGGTTTGAGTGAGTATAATATATTGAACTAGGAAGTACAGCCACTAGTCAGAAGTGTTCGTGATCTGAGATATGTGTTTAATTGCGATTGCATCATAGTAGGGCCAGTAGTGGGGTAGTGGGGTTGTGGTGTCAACAGCAACAAGGACGTGTGCACACAAGTGAATGAGTAAAGGAATGAACGCGCAAGCTAACCACCAAACAACCCACTGTAAATTTAATTATAGAAATTTGAAATAAAGAACCTTGATACTATCTAATACTTTGTATAGCCTCCCCTTGCTTCCAAAACTGCAGCCACTCTACTAGGCATTGATTTCCACAACTTCTCAAAAAACTCATCAGGAATTGTCTCCCAAACTAAGGGTAAGACCTGGGCCAATCTCTTCTTTACAGCTTCCTTTCCTCCTGGGGTATCTGCAATCCTAGGGTGCTGCTCATGCAATCACTTTTTAAGCTCAACCCATGCATGCTCAATAGGATTTAAATCAGGGGAGTAGGGGGGGTGTTCCTCCACTTCAATACAGTTTCTCTCCAACCAATCCATAACACTATAAGCTTTGTGAACAGGAGAATTATCCTGCTGAAAAAGGATATCTTGCATACCAAAGGAGATCCTTTGATGAATAACAGAAAAAAGATGTCTTCTCAAGAGCCTAACATACCTGGTCTTGTTGACATTTTGGGTAATAGGAACTAAAGGGCTTTTTCTCTTACCCCAAAAGCAGCCCCAAACCATGAGAGAAATTCCCTTATCCTTCTCCTTTGGATGGATACAATCAGCTAGCCACTTCTCTCCAGGTTCTCTAAAAACCCATTGCTGCCTTGGATCCTGGGATTTCTCCACACTGCACTCATCACTCCAAATAACTCCTTCAAAATCCTCCACTATCCAATCCTTATGAACTGTAGCTCATTTCAATCTCTTTGCCACATGCTCAGGCTTGAGCTTGGGTCTTGATTTGGCTAGCCATTTCTTGACATTGGCCTCTCTGAGTACTCTATCCACTATTTTATATACAGTTTATTTATTTGTCAATCATGTCCTATCACTCAGAGTAGTACCAGTATAGGGGGCTTTACCAGTAGAAAGTGATACACCAGGTGCATATCTATCTCTGAAATCAGATCTGGTCATTTTCTGGTTGGATTTGGCTGCCCGGATGATTGTGTGACATTGCTGACAGCTAAGAACAGGGGTGTGACCAGGGCGAGGGATGTTTCCTACTGACTGGCACTCACATGCCTGGACAAGGAAGCTTTTAACTGTTGTCCAAGGCCAGCCAATGAGTTGAGCAACAAGGGCAATATTCCGGGGGCAGTAGAAAAAGGCAATAATCATGCCTTTTTCCACATTTGACATCTCTCTTCGTGAGGTTTTAGGAGTTCTTTTTTTTTTTGGTACTGAGTGCTTTGTATATCCAGATTGGTAAACCATAATTAAAAGATAAAGGGGTGGTAGTCACAGCCAGAGTATAAATTGTTTGGGTATGTTATGATCGTAACAGTGATACCATTCATATTCATAGTTGCGATCTGGCATTTTTGGTGAGGTAGCTTAGTAAGCCAAAAAAACATGTTTCACAAACACTTCTGACTAGTAGCTGTAGATCATATGCAGTATACTACTGAACTGAATAAATATGCTACTATGTTCAAAAACCATTCTACTAGGATGGGAATTAGGTTGTAAGATAATAATACCTTAATTACCCTGATATTATATCTTTTGTACCTGTCCATCAAAAAAAAAAAAAAAAAAAGGAGGAGCATGGCTGTCATATTTATAAAACAACTGTTGACTATAATTTTGTAAAGTATACTACTACACTGCTGAGGCAATGTCATATGTGATAACCTTTATCTCATCTTACATCAAAGGGGAATTGCTTGCTCTGGGCTCCTGTCAATGAAATTAACACAAGGAGTCAACTGGCAAATAAGATTCAAAAGCATGGAAAGTGCTACATGTGCTATCAAAATATATATTATTTGATTCCATTATTTGTAGGAACTAATTTTAATACTTTAAAGTGATGATGTAATGATTCAGAGAAAGTGTTTATAGATTGTGAGCTATCTGCAGAGATGTATAATATTATAATATTACATGATAATTCAATCTAATATAATATGATAGAGAAAAGAAAAAAAATATGAGTCAATGATGAGGACTTATTCCACCTGACAAAATATGAACTTGATAGAATATGAGGAAGTATTATTCAAGTAACGGGAAAATATGAATAGAAATATGACCTTGGAATATTAAAACCTGTAAACACCACTAAAGAAAATGGTTGTAGGATAATATATGATATACTAGTATAAGGTATAGGATAAGCCCAAGTTGAAGTAACTATAAGTGGGGTGAATAGGTAGGATATTTATAGTATAGGCTTAACTAATAACAATATAAGTAGACAACATACTTATTATTAGGTAACTAGATATCAGAAACATCATCCAAGAAAGACTCATCCCCCATACCATCATAAAAGCCACCCATACCAGTCTCACTAGAATCCTCACTATTTTCTAGGATATCATCCACATCAAC